>CM066915.1:14032371-14264851 GCA_033964015.1 Scolanthus callimorphus
GTAGGCTGGATGTTGAGAGGGGCTATCACGTGATATTGACCCTGCACAATCTTTTGTTTCATGCCCATCCAATATACATCTGAATCTTACTGGCTAAATTTTGGTACTTATGTACCGTGACCCTGCACAGACAAAAGGATACCTCTGAAAAAGTGAACAAAGAGATAGTTCAATAACAGGGTGTCAGGTTTCCAACGATTTATCAATACCGTTACAAGTCCCTTTGACGAATATTACGTTTCCCATAAATTGGTCATCAGCCTTCCTTATCATTGCGAACTGTAATTTGCAGAGCATGCCATGAAGGCCGTGGAGGAATACCTGGTACATCACGTGGTTGCAGTCCAGGAGATCACCCCTGAGTACGTGCGTCAAGTGCTAAGGGCTGCCATAGCAACCAGCGACGTCAATCCGGAGCAGAACAATAATGGCATCTACCGGATGACACAACAAAGTCGCATTACTTCAGTTGGAAAACGGCATGGAGGCTTTAGTTGGTCAACACTTGATAGAAATGAGAAGTTATTATTGTTGGAGTTCTTGATAAAAGATGGTGACATAAAAGAGATGATAGGGTTGCCCTTGTTGCCGCTTGCTGATAAGACCTTTACGACATTCCGATCCCATGCCCTAGCAGCTAACCCTGAAGCAGCGGTGTTTCTGGCCAGCAGACTACACCCTAAAACCCTAATTCCAGGCTCCCCTCACAGGTTAGTGTCCGTTGCTGCATTATCGGACACACGTTTCTCAGAAAACGATTTGAGTTATCCTGTATATTGAATTTCGCATAGAAGCCCTTTCCTTGAAAGATAGCCTGCTAGCAGGCGTTGGAGGCTGCACCTCCTCGTTTTGTCACTCGCCCCATTGTCACTCGGCCAAAAAATCCAAGATGGCGCTCGCGACTACGAACTCCGGGGTTTCGCCGATAAAAACAGCCTCCAACGCCTGCTAGCAGGCTACTTGAAAGAGATTTCGTAAGCGTTGTTTTTCTGAATTTCTTGGAACAGATAACGTTCTTTACGGCGTAGTATCAAAAAATCATATCCGTGTGAATCGAGAAACGGAGACACTCCGGGACTACGCTCGCGAGGGAAACAGCTTTTTCTCGAGCTCCGAGGAAATTATAAATTAACTGTTTCCCCGTAGCAGTCATTAGCTGTTTTGTTCTATAGCGTCTGATGATAGAAAACGGACAACCAAACAGAAACGGAAAATATGCCAACGTTTCGGACGTTTATTTTGGTCCTTCCTCAGGACCGAAACAAAGGTCCGAAACGTTGGCATATTTTCTGTTTCTGTTTTGGTTTTCCATTTTCTATCATTACATACGTCAAGCCAAGGCATCCCAAAGGGATCCAGAAACACGTTGCTGTCTGCTTACCTTTGATTTTAAAGAAGAAGTTCTATAGCGTCTGTTTTTCTGTAAACATTGAGTTTACACTGTATTTTCGTAAGCACTATATAAACTGAATCATAGGTCTTAGCACTATCTGGCCAGGTCATACGTAGACATTTCCTTGCCTATCTGTGCATCGTGGTCCAGTGAAGAGCAGAAATACATCAGAGAAGGGTAACCCTTCCACAAGTGATAAAACTCCTCCATGTAAACGGCCTTTTATAAATAACAATTTTCTGTTTAGGTTTCTTGATGAGGAGATAAGTGAAAGTGTCTTAGAGGTCCTCAAGACAGCTGCTGTGAATGCCGAGAAACAGAATACGAATGTGGTGGCTCCTACACAACTTGTACTTCTGGTCCCTTTCCTTGTACCTCAACTCCTCAAACAAGCGCTTCCAGAACACTGGAAAGGCCCTAATACGGTAGTACCCTGGGACCCTAGGGGAAATAATGCCTCCGAGTCCTGGTTGAAGCAGCTCTGGTCCTGGCTACGTACAGAGTTCCCTACCGATCTGAGTGCCTTGAAGGAGTGCCTCTTATTCCTTTGACTACAGCACGCGCGGAAGCTAGACATCTCATCAAGCTGAGAAAGATCCACAGCGTCATGCAGGGGTCATCGCACTTTGCATCCCTCCCGCGAAATGTGAGCAGTGCTCTACAGAAAGCGGGTTGTGTAGTATTGTCGCATGTCCCTGTATTTTGTGATCATTTGGATCTGAGGCAGTATCTTGAGCCCCCGACACCTACTGGGGTTATAAAGGTAAGTGCGTAAAGTAAATGATCATCGAAGTTGAGAAGGCAATCTAGGCGGTCGCTATGCGAAGCGAACTCATGACTTCCGCGATACCAGTGCATTACATAAATGGATTTGAAACTTCAGGACACGTCAAGCAACGACGTTTTCAATGAACGACGAGTAGTTCACATAATGACAATGTTCTTAAGCCGGATCAAGTCAGTGAAGTTCGTATAGCTTTATAATCAAAATAGTTTGACCATCGGCTAGAGCTGCATGAGTAGTATCTATGAATTTCCATTTCTAGTTTATTTAGCCCCTTTGTCACCGCGTCCTCTACCTTGTTCCGCGTAGGCCCTGAACTCAATCCTGGAGACCGACGGAGCAGAGCCTATTGATAAATGCACTGCTGACGAGAAGCGCTACATCCGGTCATTCCTATCAAGTTTGAGGAATCCTTCCGACGATGAGGTAGTGACTCTTATGTCGTTGCCGATCTTTGAAGCAATTGATGGTACCTTTACGCCCGTGCAGCCTGGTGGTACATTATCTGGAAAGAAACTTGACGTTGCTCCTCCTCGTCTAACGCTTCCAGGTAAGCCTCATTAGTAACTCACCTGGCTGGCCATGTTTCGTCTTGCAGCTACAGCTTAAGTTAACGAGTGCACTGGTGTCTCCGAGTAGAACATTTTAAATGGGAGCTTCAAGGGGAGGAAACACGTGAGCAAAGTCAAAACTGCGTTCCTTGTGATTTCTATTCGCTTGGTAACGTACTCAGTTATATAAATTAGATTTATGTTAGTTGTTATTTACATGCCTCGTCTGTCTCCATTTCATCCTAGACGAGGTAATGATCGCCAATCCAACCACATTGTTTCTGCTGCCGATGATGACTCTTATCAACTCTTGCGACGACTTCCTGTTCGTGTTTTGAATATGTCTGACTTCCTTATCGAGAAGGTGAGCGACATGACAGCATGTAACGCAATCAAATCAAAGCAATGAAATTTGAATCTCTCCTCGAATCTTTCGTAGGCTTCCTAGTCCGGCGGATTAGCGTAAAAATTGCGCACTTTTGGCTAAAGACTCCAGACTTTGCATGTCAATAGTTTTCAGTATTTTGTTGAAGATAAGATATGGAGGCACACTAAATTTTATTCGTAGCGAAAGCTAGAACAGTTTTAATGTGAACCATTGTTTTGCCATTGGCAGCCATCTTTGAATCCTTTGTTATTCATGAGCTCTGCGGCACTTAGTGAAATCTTCCATCGTCCGTGTTTATAGAGTATAGCACAGTACTAGGAAAAAATATCATGCCAAAATTTTAGAGACAAGCTTCGTTTTACACATTTAACACATGAGGTACCAATTATCTCGATCTTTTTTAGAATTTGTTGGTCATTCTTGAAACATTTCATCAAATCTCAGTCAGGCTATTGTTTTACAATATAAATTATAAACATTCACAATAAACTGATCGTGACATTTATAGATCACCAAAAACTCTAAGCAGACGCTTAGCCGAAGTCAGTCAGCTCAATCCATAGTTCAGAATTAGCAAATGTTGAGCTGCTGTGGCTGTGTAGTCTAGAGAACAACTTGAATGTTCACAAAGCTAAGTTCTAAACCTCATTTGAATAACAAAGCATTCAAAATGGCTGCTATTGAGCTAAACAATAGTTCACTCTAAAACCTCTCTAGCTTTCGCTACGAAAGAATTCTAGCGTGCCTCCATATCTACGATTTAAAAATACATTGAAAACTATCACCTGGCAAAAAATTGGGGCTTTAGCCTAAAATGCGCAATTTCCTCGAAAATTTGCTCTAATCCGCCGGACTATCCAAGATGCTACAATTGGATATATTTCAACATTATTAGTGAATAATAGATGTGTGACAGATAATGCCTTTAGACAACTGTCTTGGTTTACATGACTGTCTTTAGGAGCACATTTGGTGACCGTCTTTTTGGGTAACTATAGAGAGGTTCCTTCGCAGCTCAATATCAACCACAGTACGTAGCCAGACTACCAAACCTCTTTTAGAGTCTTACAGTATGGGACTTATTTATGTTGTTAAAGTGCATATGAAATGAAATCAGTTTTTACATTTTTCAACACATCGTTTTTAAGAGCCGTTGTCTGTAAGGATCGAGCAAAGTTGGAAATCGGCCCAAAAATCAAAATTTTGAAACTCTGTCCGAATAAACCTTACTATATGCCCCATTCATCGGTATAATTTCTTTTCTCTAAATCTCTTTTTTCTCTTGTGGAGACGCGCTTTCGTTAAGGGGGTAATTTTGGCTGAGAAAAACGAAAAAGAGGAAATTTCAAAAATCTATAAAATAATTTAGAAACATTTGAAGCTAACGAAACTTGGTCCAGATGTTAACAGTAGTCTAAAGTCTATGAAGATATATATTTCATTGAAATTAAAAGTATTTTTTCATTTTTGAAAATTCCCTGAAAGATCACCAATTTTTCCTAATACTTGTACGATGAGCGATTATGGTCGATTTGTCAAAGAATATCTCGAGTAGTGGGTGGCTTTGGGGTGATTTATTTATATTTAGAGAAAGGTTTAGAGAAAGGTGAAAATGATCCGACAAAGTTGGTTTACTACATGTGTCTAGAATTGTTATCTCTACTTTATTCTACAGGTTTCCATCGAAACATTGCATTCAGTGCTTTTATTGTTTGACACTTGTTGGATCGTTGCATATTGCAGATAATTAAACCGTTAAGTTCCCCGACAATGCTCGTCTGGGGTTCCTGTGGATGGCCATATACCCTGAATTACGAGCGATTTGGATAAATGGCAACTTCTTTCATACATGGTGATTGTGAACTTCGTGACTTTTCCTAAGATTTATCTGGGCACATTTTGGTGTCAATGACAGGCTAGTGTTTACGGCCCGGTTTCCATGGCAACCAATTTTTACACATGCATGAAAAAAACGTGAATTTTTCATATTTCAAGCTTAATGTTGGAAACATTGCGCAATTTATCAGAGCTTGTACCATTAGTAATTTATGTACAAGCTAATTATTTTTTACACAAAATCTTTGGGGTAAGGGTAGGGGGAATTTGTTCATCTTAACATTTGATCCAAAACTAGCTCTTGGATTCACAAATATCCTTTTTAATTTAAATTTTTGAATGTCAAACACTTCTTTGATGAGTATTTTGTACGTTCTGACCATTTTGGTTTCATTGAGTATTTATCTAAAGAGTCAAATCAAAATTAAATGAAATCCAACATGGCGGACAATATTTTTAAAAATATTTTTATGACGTCATTATGATGTGTTAATGTCACAAATTATTTCATTTACTTTGTGTTGATGTTAATGAGTTGGCTTTTAGAGTATTATTTACCAAGTTTTTGAGGGTTCATTAAAATTACTTGTTCCCACGTGTCAAAAATGGGTGTGGTGATTTGTCTTAGGCTCATGGTCATTGTGTGAAAGTTTGATGATCATTACTCTAGGGGTTCCAGACAAGACAAGACATGTTTATTCAGGCACCGAGCACAGTGTACATGGGTGGTGGAACCCTGAAAAATATATAGAATAAAAGAGAGTCATTTTGCAAGTTATTTTCTTATTCGCAGCAATCGTGTATTTTCCGATTTTCTCCTTGTCGTGGCGAGGATTTATCAAATTTAAAAAGTTTTCCAGAAATATAGAGGGGGGCCGAACTAGCCCCCCCCCCCCCCATCCACAGATAATCAAAAAAGCCCAGTCTAGGTAGGGTTTAACCTTACATATTCTTAATCAGTATAAACCAACTAATGGTCTATTACAAATCCTGCATTCTGATTGGCTGAGCTACTAGTGGTCTATTAGTGATAGACCGTGCCTGGCAAAACCACCACCTTTCTTTGCAAGAAAACTTGATTTTTTCAACATAAAATAATGGAATTCATTGCCAAAACCGACCACTAGTTGGTTTATACTAAAACAATTAGACCTCTCGTCCTCATTCATCATAGCACATTCGGCCTTGAGGTCTAATTGTTAATAGTTATTTGATAGGATGGCCTAATTAATTTTGCTGATGAATCAGAGTGATCGCTCCTGGAGCATGGCGTATCGGGACATGCTTCCTTTAAGCTGGGCCTTCCTTCCACACTAACACGCTGACTCTTTTCATCGAATCCGTATAAGTTCAAAAACGCTCTCGTGTGTTAGTGTGGACGGTCGAAAACGTGTCAAAATGAAAACGATGACGCCAACTGTACCACGGGCTTTCAGGTTTCAAAGACGCACCGGCGGGAAACCGCGAAAACACCGCAGGCGCGTCTCCTTTCGAGCATGCGTATGTTATCAAAATGACGTAACGCCATCAACTTTTTCCAGGTTTTCGAGCGTTTTAGATTGGATGGCTGAAAATGCTATGAAAACGGTAGTGTGGACAAGGATCAATCGATGCGTTTCCGATGAAACGAATCCGGATATTTTGAAAACGCGTTAGTGCGGACAGCGCCTTAGGCTATTGGCGATTATTTTGTGACGTCAGACTTTTCTCATTTGCATAATCAATAGTAAATCAGCAAGCGTAACGGAGGTACAAAAGAATTGTTCTGAATTACACTAGAGTCTGGTGAATGAAGCGTGCTAAGAAAGTTGGCATTCGTAACTCAACTAATGAGCGCATTGTTCTGTGGCGGAAGGCTCATTAGCACACATGTTTTCTCTAAATTGAACATTGGACTCCGTCCTTACGACCAATCTAAAACCTTCAAATTTAAAGAGTATGCTTCATTTCCTGTGTCCGATGGATGCGACAATGTTATGATTGGTTTGTTGTGCACCATGCCAACATACCAGGTGTAAGTGATCCCGTCCCCTGAAATATTTACCTCGGTGTCTTTTTGATCGTGCGATCGCCTGTGTTTTTCTTGGATGCACTGCAATGGCTGATTGCATTTTTAAACCGAACCGGAGTGGAGTGGGGGGGGGGTTGAGGACTTACGGACAATTTTCCAGGGGTTGTGCTCGACTCTGGAAATTCCACGGGAGGGGGTGTGTCTGGAGTCTTGAAATTCTAAGTGGGAGGGGTAAAGGTAAAAAGGCGACTTTCCAGGGACATTTTATCGGAAAATAGGTTTTCCAGGGGTATTTTGCAAGAAAAAATGGAAATTCTAGGGAGGGAGTCCTTTATGAGGTTGGAAATTCCAGGGAAGGGGGTCTATTTCACAGTGGATATCCCCCCCCCCCCCCCCCCCGCGGTTTAAAAATGCAATCAGCCAATCGCTCCCGGGAACTGGTAAGTTTCGTCTGCCCTCTTCATTTGATTTCCGCTCTCTTTATTTGATTCCCTAATTCGGGTAAATTTTGAAACAGGGAAAATAATTATTTGATACTCAATCTTTTGGTTCATTGTGGTTAAAATAAAATGCTTTCGTGAAAAATAAGAAATGTTTTGTAACACGCCCCCAGTCTTCCTTCAGTGATGCCCAGTGATCTGATCGAGAAAGTCGAATTTGGGGTATGTTTGAGATTTTGTGTAAAAAAATAATTAGCCTGTACATAAATCACTAATTGAGTCAAGAGTTCATAATTAAGAGTGAACACTCCGATACAGTATTCGTGAGAGATCCTTTGTACAGACCTAGTTATTTTTAGAACTGCTTCTCTCGCTGAATGATAATGCTATTGTTTTTGTAGCCAATCAAAATACGCACGCTCCTGTAAGACTGTATTCTTTAATTAGGCCTATTGTTTTCTGCCTTTGTTGCTCTCTATGCGTGACCTTAGGAGATGTATAAAGAAGACTTATAAGTACCAATCTAAAAATAACTAGGTCTGTATAAAGGTTCTCTCACGCCCTATTATCATGTTGTACACTCTTATTTATGTACTCTTGTTGAGTACAAGCTCTGATAGTCATAAATTGCGCAATAAATATGACAATTCACGTTTTTTTCGATTTTTGCAAAACATGCATGTCAAAAATTGGTTGCCATGGAAACCGGGCGGTTAACACTAGCCTGGCATTGACACCAAAATGTGCCCAGATAAATCTTAGGAGAAGTAACGAAGTTTCACCATGACCATGTATGAAAGAAGTTGCCATTTATCCAAATCGCTCATAATTCAGGGCATATGACGATCCACAGGAAGCCCAGACGAGCATTGTCGGGGAACTTAACGGTTTAATTATCTGCAATATGCAACGATCCAACACGTGTCAAACAATAAAAGCACTGAATGCAATGATTCGATGGAAACCTGTAATAAGTAGAGATAACAATTCTAGACAAGTAGTAAACCAACTTTGTCGGATCATTTTTATCTTTCTCTAAACCTAATTCCGGTAAATTTTGACTGAAAACATAGGGAAAATACGTATTTGATACTCGGTCTTGGTTCATTATGGTTAGTAAAAAAGGTTTTCGTGAAAACTAAGAAATGTTTTGTAACACGCCCCCAGTCTCACTTCAGTGACGCCCAGTGATCTGATCGAGAAAAGTCGAATTTGGGGTATGTTTGAAGCACTTTGTGTCAAATCGAAAAACCCGGCCCACCAAGTGAACACACTAAAATCTTCCCCAATGTAAGCACTTTTGATTGATATAAATAAATCACCCCAAAGCCACCCACTACTCGAGATATTCTTTGACAAATCGACCATACTCGCTGATAGTACAAGTATTAGGAAAAATAGGCATCTTTCAGGGAATTTTTCAAAATGAAGAATACTTTTAATTTCAATGAAATATATATATTCATAGGCTACAGACTACTGTTAACATCTGGACCAAGTTTCGTTAGCTTCAAAGTTTTCTGCATTATTTTATAGATTTTTGAAATTTCCCTCTTTTTTCGTTTTTCTCAGCCAAAATTACCCCTTAACGAAAACGCGTTCCCACAAGAGAAAAAAGAGATTTAGAGAAAATAAATTATACCGATGCATGGGGCATATAGTAGGGTTTATTTCGGACAGAGTTTCAAAATTTTGATTTTTGGGCCGATTTCCAACTTTGCTCGATCCTTACAGACAACGCCTCTTAAAGAAGTAAGCACTGCAAGTTTGAAAGAGTTCCGGTAAAATGTTGCGCTGTTATGGCCGTTCAAAGTTACGTATTTTGCTGTGAGCTCTGGCTAGCACATTTGGCATTCAGGATGTCAGATGACACTGTTTCGTGACGTAATTTTGTTTATAAAGAAAGTGATGAATTCGGCTTATACCCTCCAGACATGCAGCAGGGAATTAAAATTTAGACAGCTTAAGGAAAACATTTTGATCTCCATAACCAACCAGTTTTGTCAGGTATAAAATACTTCTATAGTAAGCAAGTTAGGTTTTTAACGTCAACGTGGTCATAGTCTTTGTACAGAAGCAAACAAAATGATGCGTAAAATTACATTACTCGCATGCTAATAGACCGATCCCTATTTTGACGATAGCTCCGCCCACTCATAGCAAACAATAGGAAGTTTTCCCTACGGAATTCAAATGTCCGAGCAACAAACTTGAATATCGAAGATTTTCCAATAATTATTCAGCTTTTCAAGATAAAAATATAAAATCCAAATTGCATGCAACAACTTCTAACACCTCCCTGCAATCGATGTGTTTTCCGCGCTCTATGCCAAAGATAAAATTTGGCTTGTCCGACGTAGCAACAGTAACTAGGGTATAACAATGAATGCGGGATCGGTGAATTAGCTAGCCACAAAACTCATGACTTTACGAGCGCATAGCTTCGCGGCTATTTATCAAATCTTTCTCTCACTTGGTCAGCATGTTTGTCTAATAAAGATCTATCCAGAGATCCGAAAACAGAATTCGTTTCGTATGCACACCACCCCTACTCCACTCCTTTCATCAATTCCTTGTCATTGTGAACACCTCGTCCTTCCATTCCATCAGGTCTTCCCACTTGTAGAAGGTGGTAGCTTCTATTCCCGAGAGCAGGTCACCACTCTTATGACGTGGGTCCTTCAAAGACTGCCAGTCCTTTCAAGTGATAACCGTTCCTTTCCTGAACACCTCAAGACTCTAAGATTCATCCCATCCACTGACGGCAAGTACCAGGCTCCGTGCGAACTTTTTGATCCCGATGACGACACCCTGAAGAAGCTGTTCGATGGAGATACTACTGCTTTTCCATGCAAAGAATTCTCCACGACTCATTCCCTGAGTCTTTTGCGTGTTTTTCTTGGCCTGAGAAGAAGCAGATCGTTAGGGGGCAAAGACGTGCTGCGCATTGCGAAACAGATTGCGGCGATACAAGAGAAGAGGGCTCATCCAAGGGCATTTGCTTTGTTGACCTTTCTGAATGACAATAGCCATTTGCTAGACTCTAAGGTAGCTGTGGATCAGCCCGGTGTTGTTGGGAAAGTTAAATTATCGGAAGCCTTATCGTCGATACCATGGCTACCGGCATCCTCTGAGCCTCCTGGAAAATACCCTTCTGTGATGCCTTGGTTTTCTACCTCAGATGCTCTTTACGCACCTAGGGAAATGCGTGATGCCGGAGTAGCTAATCTTGTTGGTTCCGCAATGCCAATAATACAAGGATCTATCGATCCAATGCTGAAAAAAGAATTCGGCTGGGATATCGCCCCACCTACAGCGATGGTAATCGAACAACTCAAAGTAGCGTCTGAATCGTGGTCAAAATTCGAAAAGAAACCATCCGAAGTTGAGACATTGAAATTCCAAACAATGATACGAGAGCTATATGACAGATTATCAGCTCCCGAAGCTATCCAGGAGGTATCTTCCTTCCTAGCTAAATCACACGCTGGCGGGTGGGTATGGCATGGTTCTGGGTTCGCAAAGCCCTCTTGCGTGGCATTTAAATGCACGTGTCCAATCGACTTGAAGCCCTACATCTTCACCGTCCTTGAGGATTTCAAAGGCTATGTTGCACTTCTTCGATGTTTTGGAGTACAGGAAACATTCGGAGAGGATAGAGTAATCGAGGTATTAGCAATGATCAGGGAGAACACTCTTAAAGACAGCAAAAGTATAGATGCAACGAAGCGAGACCTACATCTGTGCAGGGAAATCTTACATCACATTGTCCGCGATGGAAAAGCACTTCCTAAAGTAGTTCGAGAGAAAGTGTTTGTCCCGTTGCAGTCTTCTGATGGAAAACTGCGACTGGAACTATGCGATCAAGTCTGTTACTGTGATTCTGAATGGCTTCAACGAGGCGAAAATACTGAAAACTTAAACTTTGCGTCAGTAATCCATGAGAGTATTTCCGCCCACACAGCACAACTGCTAGGCGTTCGACCCCTAAGTAGCAACCTAGCATTAGTCGAAACACTGGGTTTTCAAGAGTCAGGGCCGCATGAGCCAGTGACCACAAGGCTTCAGAACATTCTGAGAGAGTACAAAGATAGAGTTAGTGTCTTCAAAGAACTCATTCAGAATGCCGAAGACGCTGGAGCTTCAGAAGTGAAGTTTCTGCTCGACTGGCGGGAGAACCCTCGCCGACGCTTGCTGTCATCAGGAATGGCGGAGACTCAAGGCCTGCACTGTGGGCGTACAATGACGCTTTGTTCCTGGACAAAGATTTCGACAATATTAATAAACTTGCGGGTGCTACGAAGATGGACAGTGCGAGCAAGATCGGGAGGTTTGGACTTGGTTTTTGTACGACCTACAACATCACAGACATTCCTAGCTTTATTAGCCGTGAATATTTAGTTATTTTTGATCCACAAACAAGCTATCTTGGGAGCCTCATCAAAGACAAGTCTCGTCCTGGAATTCGCCTCAACCTTAAAGAAAATGGCAGAGCTATTGCAGCATTTCCTGACCAGTTTATCCCTTACAACAACATATTTGGTTGCAGCGTTGGCGATCAAGGAAAAGATTTCTTTTATAATGGAACTTTGTTCAGATTTCCATTAAGGACTATGAGGCAAGCTCAGTCTAGCGTTATCTGCAGGAACTATTATGACGAAAATAATGTTTCATGCCTTGTGTCAGCATTTCGACAAAACGCGCCTAGCTTTCTTTTATTCCTCAAGCACGTAAAGAAGATATCTCTCCATGAAGTCAAGTCCTCAGACACCGCAGCGTCCAATCCTGGTGTGCTTTTTGAGATTGAGAAGAGTACAATCGAAGTTCTTCCTCGGGGTGAGCCAATTCTTTCACGGAGTTTCTCTGTTTCTGGAAACTCCCTCACAGCATCACCCCCTAGGGAAGATTCCTGCGTGATAACACTGAAGTCTTCCACATTTCCTTCAAAGCTACTTGCTATCACTGCTCCCGAGATTGCCACCCAGATATGGCTCACAACATTTTGTGCTGGTCATAATCTATCAATTGACCTCGCATCAAGTGCAGAAGGAAAGCTAAATGGTTTGGTTTCGCAAGCTGGAGTAGCAGCAATGTTATCTTCCGAAGGTTTCCGCGTTGGTCTGTGGAAACCAGAGCCTGTACGCGGACAAGCATTTTGCAGCCTTCCATTGTCCGTAGAAACAGGTCTTCCAGTCCATGTCAATGGGAGCTTTGCTGTCACTACAAATAGACGCGGGCTTTGGGAAGACATTTCTAGCGAAGAAGGTACAGCGAAACCCTTTGAAGTACTCTGGAACAAAGTTCTCCTTGAAGATGCCGCCTCATCGGCTTATGTTCAGCTTCTTGAAGACTGTGTACGTCTGTATATCGAAGGAAAATCGCCGAATTTCCTTATCAAGTAATTTGGCCGGATCCCAATGTGATCCCTTCGAAGCTGTGGCGTATATTTGTCAATCGAGTCTACCATGGCATTAGTGAGTCCGACGTTCCACTCATGGGCACGACTGTGTGGGTGCCACCCAATGAGGCCGTCTTTCTGGAAGACAAGTTGCTCCAAGTACCACAATCACTCAAGATAACTGCCTTATTTGGATATCAAGTAGTCGAGCTGGTACCATTTGTAAGGAAGGCTTTTATAAAAGCTGGTTTAACACAGATGCTGGTCGAGCAGACAATCACGATTGATAAGTTTTTGCAACAAATATTCATTCCACGCATTGAGGAGGTCCCTTGTGATTTTAGAGATGATGTTATATGCTATGTGTTGGACGAGTATCTGAGCGGCTCGGTGCAATTGGGAGAGCTCCTCAGCAGTTGCTGCATACCAGCAGGACAAGAGGGACAGTGCCTGGTGTGTCCCAAAGAACTTATTGATCCCACCGGAGCCGCTGCTAATTTGTTTACCGCTCAAGACAACCGTTTTCCATTTGGTGAAAAGTTTCGAAAGACTGAACGGCTCGTGGCTTTGAGGGAACTAGGCATGGTTGTGGATATTATTTCTTGGGAAGAAATTTGTGAACGGGCCGAGTCGGTGTCGCAGATTGCAAAGAACAAGGACCAGGCACTTCAGAGGATAGGCAACCTTGTTTCCTACCTTAACACTCACTGCTCTAAACTCAAGCCTCCGACGCTTTTGGAGAAAGAGACGCTGCGGAAGGTGAAATTCCTGCCAGCCCTTGGTGTTCCTCCCAAGTACTGCCTTCCATGGAAAGGAGCTCCTAAGGCGCTGAAGCGAGGTATTACATTGCTTGCTGCTTCTGAACTATATCCCGGTTGTTGCACATATCTAGTGGGCACAAGTAAGCCAATCATTGATGAATCACCGAAATCGGGATGTGGGCCAATGGTAGCAGAAGTCTCGAACCTGCTCGGAATTTCTGAACGCGCCGCATGTCTAGAAGATGTCATGTTCCAGCTCTCTTCAGTTGTCCAATGCATTCGTGCAAAGAAATCGCAAGTAGAATGGGAGTGCCTCGAAGAAATATGCCTTGCAGTTTACAAGTATTTTCAGTCTTTGCTTCAAACACCTGAGCGAGAAGCAATGTTGGAGGCTATCGGCGAGAAGCCTTGGATTTTTGTCAGCTGTAAATTTGTTGCTTCAAATCAGGTGGCCTTCGACTGGACAGGTCATGGCGACCCATTCCTTTATCAATTACCTCACGAATTTTCCATCAAGTTTAAAGATTTATTCGAGGCGGCAGGAATCCGACGTACCTTTTCCGCTGATGACTACATCGATGCTTTGTTTGCCCTCCAAGAGCGAAAGCAAGGTGAGCCGCTGTCGCAGTCCGAATTCAAGACAACTAAAACATTTCTCGATGAGATTGCACAAATGGACAACGACATGGTGAATGCATTCTACAAACACCTACCGATGCCAGATTCTGACAATAACTTGAAACCAGTAGGCCAACTTGTGATCAACGACGCCCCGTGGCTGGAAAACAGAGATGATGTGCACTATGTTCATCCTGAGATATCTACAAAACTAGCCCATTTGCTTGGAGCTCAAACCATGAGAGATGTGACACTGACCAGGTACTCTAGGTGCATTGGTAAACCTTTCGGACAGAATGAACCTTTGACCGACAGACTTAAAAACATTTTGTCTTCCTACCCATGTGATGTAGGAATTTTAAAGGAATTATTGCAGAATGCAGATGATGCTCGAGCAAGCGAAGTCCATTTAATTTACGATCCACGCCAACATGAAGCAAGGCGAGTCTTAAGCGAAGGATGGAAGCAAGTCCAAGGCCCAGCATTATGCGTGTACAACGACCGCCCATTCAGCGAGGAGGATATTCAAGGGATACAACAGTTGAGACGAGGAAGCAAGTCTGATGACCCAGAACAGGTTGGACAGTATGGTGTAGGGTTCAACGCTGTTTACCACCTCACTGATTGTCCAAGTTTTATTACAAACGAGAGCACTCTGTGTATTCTAGATCCACATGCGCGTTACGCGCCAGATTCCTCAAGAGAATATCCTGGGAGACTACTGGAGCCTTTGGATGAAGAATTCAGGAACAACTTTGCAGATGTTTTCAAAGGCTATCTGGAGGAGTATTTCAACTTGCAAGGTGCGACGATGTTTCGTTTCCCACTAAGGAATGAGAACATGGCCGACAAGTCTGAGATCTCGTCGTCAGTTTTCACGGAAAATGACATTGAAGGGTTGCTTAAAGTATTTGAGTCAGAAGCAAAGGAGGCACTTTTGTTTCTTAACAATGTCAGAAAAATCACAATTTCGAGGATCGAAAATGGGAGATTGGTAAAAGTGTACCAAACAACTGCGTCTGTTTCAGAGGAATACAGGGAGCACCTCCAGCAACTGGCATCAGCTGTAAAACGAAACAAGAACTTGCCGACTGTTGACATTCCTCACTTCGAAGTTACTTATAAAATGATAATATCTGACTCCCACCGAGTGACCGAAGACTGGCTGATCCATCAAACTTTGGGGATGAAATCAAGTGAGAGGAATTCATCGGCGCCAGACGGACGGAATCTTAAGCTACTCCCTCGATCAGGAGTTGCCGCTTGTATTTCTGTTGTGGACGATTTTGTTGTGCACCAAGATTCGCCACCAAGACTCAAGCGACAATCAACCTCAGCCAGCAAGCCATGCCGCGTCTTCAACTTTCTTCCATTGCCAGTTGAAACCGGCCTTCCCGTCCACATCAATGGTCACTTTGCAATGGACAACAGTCGAAGGAACATATGGATGGATGAAGAGAGACGAGGACCAAGAACTGAATGGAATCACTTCATGAAGACCATGATCATAGCACCGGCTTATGCTGAGCTACTGATACAGTCAAGAAGTAGAATCTTTGGAATACAAGAAGGGAGCCCATGGTTCTTCAATAGCAAACGAGACATCCAACGTGGACTCAACTGGTATCACAGCTTGTTTCCCAGTCTAGAGTATGTGCACTCTGAATGGAGTGAGCTCGCTTTGTCTGTGTACAAGTGCCTTGCAGCAAACGAGTTCTTAGTTCTTCCAGTCATTCATGGACAAGACCCAGAGATGCACAGTGACCCATCCACTCCACGATCTCCAGATCTGCCTTCCGCTGAATTTGGCGCCGAGGCATCCACTATAACCTGCAAGTGGATGCCGCCAACTTCTGAAGACGAGGAAGAGGCCTGCTTCTTTAGTGACCCTGATAACCCGGATGTCTCTATCAGGAGTCTACTTATTAGTGTGGCGTTTCCACTCATCTATTCGCCGACCAGAATCTTCCGAGATTTCAAGAGGGCCGGAGCTTCTGTGAAGAGTATAGCTCCGGAGGTTGTGCTGAACTTCATGAAAGGACCAAGGTGCAAAGTTGGGAATCTTCCTTGCCTGATCAGGAATTCTAGATTGAAGTACATTGAAAACCTCGAGGTTCTGATAGAATACTGCATGAAGTGTACGAGCATTGTTTCGAGACTTCATGGTTTGCCTCTGCTGGTGACTGAGGATGCAGTCCTAAGGCATTTTGACATATCAAATCCAGTTTTCTTTACGCCATTCGTAGACCTCTTACCGAACCAAAAGGATCAGTTCCTCCACCGCGAATTTGTCGAGTTCTTCTCCAAACGAGCAAAAGGAGCTCCCCTTCACACTGGAATCTTCAAGAGATTTGACACTAAAAGCCTTTCGCCGTATCTGACCCACTTGCTTCCCCCATCATGGTGCATGAGCAAGAAACACATACTTTGGGATGCTCAATCGTCAACAATGCCCTCACGAGATTGGGTGACACTACTTTGGCAACTTATACACAAGACGTTTTTTGACCGCCAAGCAAGCTTTGACGATGAGGATGATTGTATGGAGACGCTGAGACCTTTAGAAGAATGGCCTATCTTGCCGACCAACAAGGGGACCCTAGTTTCTGTGACCCTTGCGAAAACAGTTCTAGACTTCACATCCCGGGACTTTGCAGACGACAAGTTAGCTCTTGTTCTAAGGAAGCTGGGCTGTCCAGAGGTCGATTTCTCGGTGCTACCTGATCTCAAAGTTGATAACCTGTCCCAAATTGTCAGCTCGTATCTTGCAAAGCCACACTCGAAAATCGATCTCATATCTGTATTAGTGTATCTGGTGAATGACCAAGATCTTTCAGACACCTTGGACGACGAGGAGATTCTAGTCCTATTCAGATTCCTCCAAGAAGATGTAACAACTGTGTACAGCCATAAAGCGCTCCTGCGCAAATTGCCCTTCTTTAAAACGCTTCAAGGAAAGTATGTTGACCTACATAATTACACTTCTGCTCACGTGTTAGAGCTGCCAAGTTGTATCCCTTTGGATGACATTGAAGCTCGAGTGGAAATGGAAGGCTGCGTTTTGCTGAAAGGTATTACAGAACTGGAGCCATTTTACAAGGCACTGGACATCTTTCGCGTCTCTCAGAGCGAGGTTTTTGTCAAGTATATCCTACCGAATCTTGACGCTTTAAATGAAACTGATCGTCAAACTGTTCTGGCGTTCATTAGGGACACTCTGTTGGTTACTATCACTAACCCGAATGAGAAAACAGTCATCATCGATACACTGATAGATACTAACATACTACCCGATGCGTCAGGAGAACTTTGCCCAGCTAGCAAATTTCACGATCCAGAAAACGACGTCTTCAGGCTGATGTTGTCGGAAAAGGAGTTTCCACCCGGAGAATACAAGAACAAGGATTGGCTTCCCCTTCTAAGACAGATAGGACTAAAAAAAGAAGTGACACAGCAGGACTTTATAGAATACGCAGAAAACGTTGCCAGTGATGCGGAAATTGACCCAGGTATGCCTACCTTGAAAGATAAATCCAAGGCGTTAGTAGTTTATCTTCTCCAGGACGAAAGTTTGCACGACGCGTGCTTTCTTCATCTTATTTCGCAAATCAAGTTTGTAATACCAGAGCCTGCGAGTGCGAATCTGCGAAATCTCCATCAGCAGTTCGAGTGCAAGACTAAGGACGACAAAATCCCGTTTGTTGCATACCATGGCTCGATCTCTCATGAGTGCGAGAAGTTTCTATGGAGTACAGCAGCGCTTCTGCCGTCTTGGTCGCTGCCGAAGAGTGGCGAAAATCAGCGTACGTTGGTAGATAATCTTGGTATTGAAGTGACGCCACCGCTAGAAAAAGTAATAAAACATCTGGAAAATCTGTCCGTGAAGTTTGCGGGGAATGTAAACAAAGACACGCCCAAGGATCAGAGAGAACTTCTTCATGATGTCATATACGGTATCCTTAGCTTTTTCAAGACGGAAGCGTCATGCAACCACAACGCTATATCCGAGAAATGTGCCAAATCATGTCTTTCAGTTGGAAACATCCTTCGTAAAGTTCCTTGTATTCCTGTGGAGGAAGGGCGGGTCTTCGTCCAAGGAAACCAACTGGCTTTTGAAACCGCAACGGAAATGCCCCCTTTCTTGTACAAGGTTCCTAGAGAATATGGACATTGTGAACATATTCTTAAACGTCTCGGAGCTGAAGAAAAGACAACTCCTCTACAGTTTGCAAAGGTCCTTGAGCGACTCAAAGAGATTTGCGCAGACAAGCACATGGAGCCTAATGAGCAAAGAATTGCAAGGACGGCAGCACAAGAGTTCTTCACTACGATTTCCTCACTAGTAAAGGAAGAGAGGGAGTCTTCCGTAACCGCATTACTCTCCAAAATAACCGACCTTTATCTCCCAACCAAAGAAGGTTTCCTTAAACTATCCAGCGAGATCATATTTTATGATTGCCCCAGCTTCGAGCGCCGTGCAAGAGACTTCGCTGGTGACTTTATGGATATTGCGCGTGAAGGTGAACTGACAGCAGATAGGCTGACATATTTGTTGAATCTGTTGCCCTCTCGTTTGAGGGTAAGGACAATACAAAGTATTCTGCGTGAGGTAATTCACCCGAAATCACGAGAAAAGCACTGCATTGTTGACTCGGATGGGGAGCATTGTCCTTTCGTAGCGCGCTATCGGAATGTACTCCTATCTCCCAAGCTCATCAACGGCATCTTGAGAGTCATCAAACATCAGAGACAGACTTCCAACATCCCAGACGAAGTTAGAGATCAAGTTCTGGTTTTGTCGACTCTGAGCGTCTCCTGTATGAGTTCGCTCGACACCCATTTGATCCACCTGGAAACAAAGACGCCAATTAAGAACAGCAAAGAAGTTCAAGACTGCTTCCTAGAAGAGCAAGATAACAAATGGGAACTTCGCATCAAGCATGGCACGGACGAGAATCCTCTCCACATACAGCTATGCTTCTTGATCAACAAACTGATCGGCTCACACATTGAAAAGGAGATCTACCTCCAAGCCATGCTGGCCTGCCGAGTTCCAGAGGATATCCTACCCGCACTTGATCGCTGTGGAGTTGCGCAAGATCTTTTACCAAGCGAAATGCGAACTAGAGATCCAGTACTTGGTGCCGAAATCCCAGTTATGTATCACTATTTGCTCAGGCAAGATCTCGAGTACTTCTTCAGACAAGGAGAGATCGTAGGTTATGAAAGAGAGCGCATCCTTGAAGATGGAACTGTAGACGACAGGTATGTCTATGCAAAGGTAGTTAGGAAAGCAAGTTCAAGTACTTCGAGTACTGATTCAGATCAAGATGAAGGAAAGTTCGACTTCCAAGCACGCTACCGTATTGATGTTGGGGAACCTAAGCTCGTGGAAGTGAGCGTCCTTGACTTGTATAAGTTTGACCGCTCAGGTGTGGATCCTTCGGTACCATTAGTGCTTTCTGACCTTACCGACATTGTTCCATTTACTGGAGATCCGGATGATACGAGGTTCCGAGAATCAACCAGGAATGTACGCATGGAGACGGCGAAGAAAGAAGTCAAGGAGGCTCTGTGGGAAGCGTGGAAGTTAAAAGAAGGGAAACGCCGAAAGGTTATCAAACGTTTGTTCCTCCGCTGGCATCCCGATAAAAACCCTGGGTCTGACATAGCAGGGGAGGTAATGAAGTTCCTCCTAAGTGAGATAGAACGCCTACAACGTATCTTCCCAGACAAGAAACAGGAAAAGCGAAACGAGGACGAAAAGGGCAATGAGTCGTCGCCAACTTTTCATGATCTGTTCGAGCAATGGAACAAAAGAGCCCACCAAGAGAGGCAGACGTACAACACCTTCAAGCGACAGAAAACTGCTTCCTCCTCTTCGAGTGGGGCAATCCACAGCGGAAGGAGGCGAGGCGCTGGATGAAGCAAGCCCGTGAAGATGTTGCCGCCGCCAAGCACTTGATTCAGCAAGAGCCTCATTTCTACGGACTTGTCTGCTTTCTATGCCAACAAGCTGCAGAGAAAGCCTTCAAGAGTGCGCTGTACGCAGCATGTGGTATAGGTGAGAGCCAGCTTGAGACCCACGATGTTTTAAATCTCGCCTACGAGATCACAGAACTTGACGACTCCCCGTCAGATATTCCTCTGATGGCTGCTAAACTGAAAAATTATTACGAGAAAACACGATACCCTCATTACCATCGCGGGAACTAATACCGTCCGATGCGTTTACCGATGAAAATGCCAAAGAGGCACTGGAAGTTAGCGAGTCTATACTCGACAAAATCGCTGAATTCATCAACACGAACTTCGCAGAAGTGTGAATATTAGCATTTAAAGTTAACGAATTTGATGTACGCATTCAATCAAAATTTCCGTCCATAGAGATCAACTCTGTGTCAAGACTGGAGCTACGTCTGGCCACTAGCAATCACAGAAAACATTAAATTGGCATGAAGTGCAATGTATTGTCATCCGGAACCAGACTTGCTATTTTTATAAAGTAAGAAATGTAAATTATTTTTGTATTGAACTATTGTTTGTATGACCGCCCGAAGCTGATAGAAGAGTACGCGTTTTTGTAGCCTAACGTGCCTGTAGAGTAGCAAGAATAAACCTAATTGAGTAAACCCATTGAGAATCAGACTTTCTTACGGGGCTGCAAAAGGCGCAGTTCTCAGTATCACTGTTGATATTCATTCTGACGAATGAAACAACTTAAAAAATAAATGAGCTGGGCTTTGCATCTTGTTACTCGGGCTTCCTGTGGAAGAGCCCGAGTTATAAATTCGGCTCTGTTTTTCCCCCCTGCCATTTCAGACGCAAAACAAAGTTTTTTCGTGTGGGCCTGGGTACAGACACTAGTAAAAGAAAAATCGTTGTGTTCCCGCGCCCGTACTCGAACTGGTAAGCTTTTCTAGTACTTCAATCAATTTTAGACAGCCGCCGGTGGGCTGAAAAACCGAGAGGTGTAACGGTCTACTGATGTTTTCGATAAACATCGAAACGCCGCCGAGATTCGGCCATTTTGTTTACACAGGCAACCCACCTTATCACGTGATACATTTAACAATTAGACTACGAGTTCGAGTTTTCTCGGCGGCGTTTCGATGTTTATCTCGCAATAGGGTTAGTTAAGACACTGACTGTTCTTTCTAAATTAAGAAACGTTCGATAAAAGGTAGCCCCATTCCTGTGAAGTATCAAACAAAAACGACTTTGATGAAAAAACAGCATTTGGCGCTCGGACTGCTCACGGCTCTTGACTGGCCTCTACTCTGTGACGAACTGGATAAGATTGGTAAGTTGGAGTCAATATAACCTGTACATCCGCACCTGCACACCTGCATCTGCACACCCGCACCTGCACCTGCAAATTATACCGTCTGTTAGCGAACAGCAAATGAATAGGCAAATAATAAGACCAGAGCAGTAGGCTACAAGAGGAACATCGACACCTTAATAGCTAACTTCTGCCCTCAGACTGACTGGTTGTGAAGAGGATGCCATCAGTCTCGACTGCCATGTATTTCATTAAATCAAAGCAGTTGTATTGGACGACAATTTTTGACAACGCTCGCTGTTTTCTGTCGATTCGCAGATCGAGTGCCATCATGCAGTGCCTACACCTTTCGCACCGGTACCATGACCATTCATTTTGTTTTCAAATAGTTTATAGAATGTAGGCAATAAACGGGTGTATGGAAAACGCAGACCTGAAAAACGAAGACCCGAGACCTGAGACCCAGGAAAAACGCAGACCCAGGAAAAACACAGACCCAGGAAAAACGCAGACCCAGGAAAAACGCAGACCCGGAAAAACGCAGACCCAGGAAAAACACAGACCCGGAAAAACGCAGACCCAGGAAAAACACAGACCCCATACAAAACGACGAATGAGTATGTTTTAGCGCACCTCAGTCGCGATGCCCTCAGCGTCTTGGTTTTCTTCCAATTTGAATGCCTATTTATTAAGTCACCATCTACTGCTCTATTCTCTCCAACTCTCGTTAAGACACATGTACTTTTCTTTTGTTAAATATTCCAGGAAATGTGAGGGAATATGAAGGCACACACAGCATCGTTTTCTTTGGGCGCCATTTTGAATGATAAACAGGTACACAGGAACCCCATCAATAACTCTTATTTATGACAGATAGAAAAGACCGCCAGCCCCAAAAATGGAGAGAAAACTTTCTTTTGTGCAAAGTAAATGACTGTTCTCCTTGCTTAGAAATATATGTAAACTCCTCCTTCGAATTGTTGCTTGAGGGGGCAGAATTTACACGAAAATGCAGAGTTGGGCTTCCTGTGCTATAGGCCATTTTTATGGGGTTCCTGTGTACCTGTTTATCATTCAAAATGGCGCCCAAGGAAAACGAAGCTGTGCGTCTAACTTGCAACTTGCCATTAGAACAGCGCGTCTCCCAAACAAAATGGCCGACAAAATGACCGAAAAGGACTGGAAACCATCAACAACTCTATCATAGGGATTCCTGTGTGTCTTATACTTCGAAAGAGACAACAACGGACCATTTGCACAGTTGAATTTTTCTAGCTTTTCGCCCATGGATGTGCGAATGTGGAATATAAATACAAAGTACAAAGGAGAGTACAAGTTTTTATACTTTTAAAACGCTGCTGCAGAGGTGACTCCAACAAAACGAAACGCGTTTTTCAGAATTTTTTTAACTCTCTTGCGTCGCGTCAAAAATGGTCGGATATTTTTGAGCTCTGGATATGTTAAACCTCGACTATTGGTGCTTTTAAATATTCGTTCGAATTTATTTTTAAGAGCCGCATTTGCTTTTGCGAGTTGATATTCTAACAGTGGTATTTTTACAAAAGTCCCTCCTTTGCGAAAATCTTCGCGCGTTTTTTCTGAAACTTCTGATTTGGGGTCATTGAACCTTCCTTTTTTTGTCATTCAAATTTGGAGAACTGAATTGTACGAGCGAAATATTGCAGTACAAGATAGGGCCAAAAAATGACTACGAAAGTGGAGCAATATCAATGTGGCCTGATAGTACCTTCGAAATTAATCCATTTTGTACGATTTATAACCATTATAACTTTGGGACACACACATTCATTTCCACATTTCAGAAACATTTTTCTAACACATGATTTGTTTTTCTTTGAAATAACTCGATTTTTTTTCACCGTGTTTTAATCCTTTGCACGAGAGCGAATAATTGAGCCTCTCGTTAAATATTCATATTCCTTTCCGTAATTCCTCCTGGAGTGCTCCAGACGATGACTTAGACAAGTTTTACCTCTATTCTTTTTAAATCCGATTCAAGTTTCCTAGAGGTTCCTACGATCGCGTGCCTTATCAGGGGCGTAACCAGGGGGGGGGGGGGGGGGGGGGGGGTCCAGGGGTTCCGCAACCCCCCTCTCCCGCAGCGGAACCCCCCCCCCCCCCCCCCCCCCTCGCTTCTGTTCTGGACCGACTTACTACTAAAATTGTAAATATTTAATAGACAACAAATAAAAGCTCCAATAAAATGTAGCAAATTTCTTCAAACGCTAGTTTTTGCCCGACATCAATATTTTTGCCTGGGTTTCCTGTGGCGAGAACGCAAAAAACACGTCCGATCTATGTGGAGTTTTTATTTTTTGAATTTTGGAACCCCCCTCTAATAAGTGCTGGCTACGCCCCTGCTTATGTTTGCTGCATTGAATACTATGTTGTAAATGTAAATGATTTATTTTAAGTCGATAACGTGGGGAGTAGTCACCCAATCTCCCGAGCTAGAAGCTCATGTATGAAACGCTCGACCATGTTAGTATGAGTGTGAGCCCTACACTGGAGATGGTTAACGTCCCTCTGGTTCCGGTTAGTGTAGTGTATGCGAGAGACGGGATCTACGGTTTAACATCCTTATCAGAGAGTTGACGAATTTTATACTTCATGTAGTCCCAAGTTATTCAGTGCTTGATGGTATGGACGTTAAGTAGATAAATGCAGATGGTATAAATAAACTAATCCGTTGTTGTCATTCTTCCGTAGTCTGCGAATATCAGCAGGCGTTCCTAAAGTGATCAGTATAAAACACACAGGACTCCCTATGATATTGTCGATGGTTTCCAGTCCTTTTCGGTCATTTTGTCGGCCATTTTGTTTGGGAGACGCGCTGTTTCTAATGGCAAGTGTGCGTCTACATATTCCCTCACATTTTACTGGAATATTTAACAAAAGAAAAGCACATGGGTCTTAACGAGAGTTGGAGATAATAGAGCAGTAGATGGTGACTTAATAGGCGTTCAAATTGGAAGAAAACCAAGACGGCGAGGGCATCGCGAGGTGAGCCAAAACATACACTCCGACATTCGTCGTTTTGTACGGGGTCTGCGTTTTTCCTGGGTCTGCGTTTTCCGGGTCTGTGTTTTTCCTGGGTCTGCGTTTTTCCGGGTCTGCGTTTTTCCTGGGTCTCAGGTTTCGGGTCTTCGTTTTTCAGGTCTGCGTTTTCCATACACCCGGCAATAAACTTCTGTAGTTTCTAAAGTATACGTTTAGAATAGCAAAACCATTTTGAAAATGGTCTTCTTGAACGGCGCTACCGGAAAGAAACACAGAAAATGTCGGGTATTGTAGCGACTAAACTGCGAATAACTTGTGTGCAAATCCGAGTACTCATAACACAGTACATCCGAGTACTCATAGTACGTTGCACTCATAACAAGCTTTTCTCGCTTTGAAAACATTAAAAAGAATGAAAGATTCCCAGTGCGCTTGTTGTGACAGGTAACACACGGGCACCGGCTATCTTTGTAATGAGCCTGCGATCTCAAAACAAACAAATGTAGTCAGCGGAGTTAAGTGTTTCAAAGGTAGATCCTTCATATATGGTACACTATAGTGTCCTCAGTTGTAAATTTCTTTGGTAAGTACCCATCGTTATCCATCCCTGTCCAGTGCTATCCATCCCTATACACTGCTATCCGTCCCTATCTATTGCCATCCTTCCGTATCCATTCCTATCCATCCCTATCCATTGCTATCCATCCCTGTCCATTGCTATCCATCCCTATCCAATGCTATCCATCCCTATCCATTACTATCCATTGCTATCCATCCCTATCCATTGCTATCCATCCCTATCCATTGCTATCCATTGCTATCCATCCCTATCCAATGCTATCCATCCCTATCCATTACTATCCATCCCTATCCATTGCTATCCATCCCTATCCATTGCTATTCATCCCTATCCATTGCTATTCATCACTATCCATTGCTATCCATCACTATCCATTGCTATCCATCCCTATCCATTGCTATCCATTCCTATCCATTGCCATCTATCACTATCCATTTCCATCCATCCCTATCCATTGCTATCCATCACTATCCATTGCCATCCATTCCTAATCATTGCTATCCATTGCTATCCATCCCTATCCATTGCTATCCATCCCTATCCATTGCTATCCATCCCTATCCATTGCTATCCATCACTATCCATTGCCATCCATCCGTATCCATTGCTATCCATCTCTATCCATTGCTAACTGTCCCTATCCATTGCTATCCATCCCTATCCATCACTATCCATTGCTATCCATTGCTATCCATCCCTATCCATTGCTATCCATCCCTATCCATTGCTATCCATTCCTATCCATTGCCATCCTTCACTATCCATTGCCATCCATCCCTATCCATTGCTATCCATCCCTATCCATTGCTATCCATCACTATCCATTGCTATTCATCCCTATCCATTGCTATCCATCCCTATCCATTGCTATCCATTCCTATCCATTGCCATCCATTCCTATCCATTGCCATCCTTCACTATCCATTGCCATCCATCCCTATCCATTGCTATCCATCCCTATCCATCACTATCCATTGCTATTCATCCCTATCCATTGCTATCCATCCCTATCCATTGCTATCCATCCCTATCCATTGCCATCCTTCACTATCCATTGCTATCCATCCCTATCCATTGCTATCCATCACTATCCATTGCTATCCATCACTATCCATTGCTATTCATCCCTATCCATTGCTATCCATCCCTATCCATTGCTATCCATCCCTATCCATTGTTAACTGTGTCCTTATCCATTGCTATCCATCCCTATCCATTACTATCCATCACTATCCATTGCCATCCATCACTATCCATTGCTATCCATCCCTATCCATTGCTGTCCATCCCTATCCATCCCTATCCATTGCTATCCATCCCTATCCATTGCTATCCATTGCTATCCATTGCTATCCATTGCTATCCATTGCTATCCATTGCTATCCATTGCTATCCATTGCTATCCATTGCTATCCATTGCTATCCATTGCTATCCATTGCTATCCATTGCTATCCATTGCTATCCATTGCTACCCATTGCTATCCATCCCATCCATTGCTAACTGTCCCTATCCATTGCTATCCATCACTATCCATTGCTATCCATCCCTATCCATTGCTATCCATCGCTATCCATTCCTATCCATAGCCATCCTTCACTATCCATTGCCATCCATCCCTATCCATTGCTATCCATCCCTATCCATTGCAATCCGTCACTATCCATTGCTATCCATCCCTATCCATTGCTATCCGTCACTATCCATTGCAATCCGTCACTATCCATTGCTATCCATCCCTATCCATTGCTATCCATCCCTATCCATTCCTATCCATTGCTATCCATTGCTACCCATTGCTATCCATCCCTATCCAATCGTATCCATCCCTATCCATTGCCATCCATTGCTATCCATTGCTATCCATAACTATCCATTCCTATCAATTGCTATCCATCCATATCCATTGCTATCCACCCCTTTCCATTGCTATCAATCACTATCCATTTCCATCTATCCCTATCCATTCCCATTCATCCCTATCCATTGCCATCCATCACTATCCATTGCCATCCACCCCTATCAATTTGAACACGAAACGTCAGCAAATTACCGGATTCGTCAAGGATACCGTCAGGAATCACGAAGTTTCATACATCATGATACGTGACGTTTTCTGGAGAATCGCGAAGTCTTGGGGTCAGCGTTCGTGACGTATAATGGACGTTTCCTGTTCATGATATTTCATGTGTACGCGGCGTGTTTTGATCACGACACGTCATGAAATTACCGGATTCGTCAAGAAAACCATCGGGAATCACGAAGTTTTATGGATCATGATACGCGACGTTTTATAAAGAATCACGACGTTTTAGGGTCAAATTCGTGACGTTTCATGGACGTATCCTGTTCCGTGATTTTCCATAATTCGGACAATGAAATTTCCTGTTCATGATATTTCATATGCACGCGGTGTGTTTTGTTCATGTTACTCCAGGGTACCTCAGGAATCGTCAAGAATCCGAATACGAATATGAGAGTTTCGGGTCCGTGATACGCGGGTTTTTGCACAGTGTCCTAGTTTTGTTTCACAGCTGGAGAAAACCACTCTAGTAATATGGAGTAGACAGCAGACTCCATACTCCATACCCGTTGAGGTGCTGCCTTGTACTATAGTTAAATTACACCTGTACTATGGTTTACATGTGTTTTTATTAAAGATTGAATACTAAAATTATCAGTTGGTTGTACTGTACTTTTTGACATAGGGTATATCTATCATCTGTCAACAATGATAATATGATAATAATAATTCTTTAAGCAATAAAACTTCCCGTGTTTCTGTTCTCTCTAAAGCCCAGTGTACACTAGCGACATCACGACGTTATGTTGCAAAAAATTGGTCAAAACATGATATTCGCATGATATTTTCCTTATGTCGTTGTGTGCAACAGGCATCATAATCAGGCATCATAATCATAATAAGGTTATAAAACACGAGATAAAAAATTGAAAGTCACGATGGAGCGGCAGGCCAAAACCCGAGGAGGCACCTTAGGGTGGACCATTAGAATTTGGGGAAGGGGGGGAGGGGGAATTTGTATGAATTTGTTTTCGGGGATCAGGTTGTACAAGAATTTTTTTTGGGACGCGAAGGCCATGTACGATTTTTTTTCGCAGACACACACACAAAATATCTTGAAATACACGTTATACATACATGCCGAAACTAGTCAGGAGTGAGAAGTATAGGACAGTGGAAAAGGGTAATCCCACGAGGGGTAGAGGGTAGACCTGCGCATCGTTTTACAGAGGTGGAATTAATTATCTTATGTAAAAACTTAAGGCCGACTAAACGTTGTCCAAATTGTTCCAAACTTCACATAATGTTGAGATCGCATGCCCTTCAAGTTTAGGCAGACACACCACGCTCAATTACGGTACTTACAGGTATTACAGTGACGAATGTAACTGTTTAACAAAAATAAATTAAACACGATAGTTATTATTGAAATCTTTTTTGCAGCCTATTACAGACAAATTACCTTCGCAGCTAACCACGCCCAAAATGTCTGCTCTTGGCAGGTACAAAACGTCTTTTGGCTTTTGAGCTAGTGGGCTGTAGGCAATATTTATAACATGCATTAAAAATAACATCAAATATAAAGTCGGTGAGAAGAAGAAGGAAAGAGACAATTAAGATTTCAATTAAACTTTTTTTCTTCAATTCTACCACTACTTCTCGCATATACACTTTTTATAGGAACATAATATGCTCTTTTATATAACTTCTCGTATGGTTTTCCACGCTCTGCAACCTTACCCACAGGAGCACCCCACTAGCCCGCCAGGCGTCGAACTCACGCTTACTTAAGTGTTCTGTTTTAACATAGTGACTCCTGCCAGTGTGTATCTTGCCGAGGAAAAACAAACTCTCCAAAAAATGCCCTGCAGTGATAGCACTGCGGAGCATTTGTGGGATTAAAAGTTTTTCAAGAATAGTCATTGCTGCTTGTCCCCAAACAGTAATTCCATAAGAAATGTAGGGCTGAATCAAAGACTGATAAATTTTCATCAAAGTAGAGGTAGGAACAAAATGCCTAAGTCTAGAGAGAATGCCAATAGACTTACTGATCTTGGAAGAGATAAGGTCAATGTGTTGTTTCCAATCATAGTACAAAGACACACACCATTACAATACATAGAACCTTATTCAGTGCACTCAAATAAGACTGTTACAGAGCAACTTCAGTCAGCTGAGGCTATACTTGATATACTTGTGTATTCTGGAAAGACTTCCATATTGTCCGGAACAATGGTTTTAGAAAAAAAAAAGCAGTTATTGACAGCATTATTTAATTCAAACCGTACTAAAAGGCGGGGGCAGCTCTAGTAAGAACTATTTCTAGTTTATCTGTTCGGCCAGCATTCCCCGAATTCCCCGAATTTTTATAAAATAACTAAACATGTTTTCAAAATTTTGCCCGGTCTCAGCTTTACTTATAAGGCAAGATCTAGATTTTCCTAACCTATCCAAATTACCGCGACCATAACATCTAATATTCCCCGACCTGCTCCCAGTCTGGCCTGATAGCTCAGCTGGTAGAGCATCGGTTGTACAATTCCGGAGGTCGTGGGTTCGAATCCCTCTCGGGGTCAGAGATTTTTTTCTCTTTCTCCGCTTACTAGGGCTAACGCTCATAAGCACACATGGGACCATTTCATTAGCACGTTAGCTTTCACACAAGGTTAATTCCTTATCTCCACTCTATCCAAATTTGATGGCTTTTCTGCCTTACTAACACTGAATCGTGAGTCGCGTGCTTTTCGCATTGTATTCACTCTGGCGAATACAACTTATTTTATCAATGATAGTAGACGCGTCCTGGCAGGGTGGTGAAGGGGTTCTCCGTGATCCGTGATTCACCCCAAATTTGCTCCGTGACTCGTAAAAACAGGAAAATTATTGCCGTGATCCGCAAGATTTTATGCCCTCGTGATCCGTGATTTTACGAATTTCTCTTACGTGACTCGTGATTACAGGCCTAGAGATTCGTGAAACGTGAAAGCTGGTCATTAGAAACGGACCATTTGGACCAATATCGAGTAGGCTCATTCTCTCCTGACTGCTTTTTAGGGAACCTGACGTCCTTAAAAATAGATTTTTTTTGTAGGCTCGCGCTGCGCGCTCGCCATGTACAACATCACAATGTATTTTTAAAATTCAGTAAATTTACTATCAGCAAACAGTAAATAAAGGTGCAGCAATGTCAGGAAGCGCATTTGTTAAACATCAAGTTCTCATTTACTCCTGGACTCTCCCCATTCTGTCAACTGATATGTCCAAAAATTTGCAGCGCGCTTCGCGCGCATAAAGAGGATACTTTGATGTAGCATTTAGAAACTAAAGCATCGTACTGTTCTTTTTTTTAATTTTAGAAAATTTCTATTATGTTTTTTCCGTGACTCCATTTCTTCAGCGTGATTTTTATGTCTCAGAAATAAGAATTTAATTAACCGCGTAGATTGATGTTCAAAATCGCAGCGCGCTTCGCGCGCATCCAGAAACATACAAGCAAGGCTCGGTACTGATCCGAACCATCTTCATAGTAACGAAAATTCTGATCTGGATGCTATGAGAAACCAATTTCGCGAAATGATAAAATTGAATTGTGATCAATTGTCGTTTTGATGGCGATATAATTTAAGTGAAATCTCACACCACCAAAAGAAATATCACAGTGCACAGTACTTATATCACTATATTTACTTGAAAAACAACTTGCATAATCGTTTTTAAAATTTTACTTCCGTGATTCGTGAAAAGCGTTTTCATAACTCCGTGATCCGTGAAATTACGAAAAATCGGTCCGTGATTCGTGATCGCTACCCCCCCTTCACCCCCCTGTCCTGGTTGGCTAACGAGCGGACGTTACTTTCTTTACTTATTATTACGATTTTTAGACGGCAATACCACAAAATAGGATAGGAATGGATGGCAATGGATCATGCATCATCATCATCAACACTGTTCTCTTGGCCTGTGTTCGGCCACTGGGCGCGACTTCAGAGCAAGGCGAGCATCTAGAATTCGCAGTAGCTTTGAAACATCCATCATAGTCGTTCTGGCTTGCGTCCTGTCCACACCCAATATTTTTTCAACATCTGAGGAGGCTGCCTACAATTTTTTTATGGCCTCGATCACCAATTTTTGTTTGCCTGCTGTTCGAGTTTGGAATTTTTCTCGGTTCAATTTTTTTCTTGGTGCCTTAAAATACTTCAATGAACTCTAGACTTTGGTTTTATCATTGGTATATAATCAACAATAGTTTACAGAAATTTTAAGGAATTTACATATGGGATTTTTGTCAGGGGAGAAAAACGCAAGATTTAGATTTCTGGCCAAAATTTCTCAACTTTTGCAGTTTACCTTTCGATATTTGAACACATGCCAAAGAAAAGCAAAAGCATTCTAAGAAGGGAAATTTCGCTGGCACATTGCATTGGGTTTGTAGATAATTTGGGCGACAAGTATCTTCTAATTACGAAAATATCAGCATAATAATTTGACATTTCGGAGCTTTAAAAGTCCTCTCGAGCGAATAACACTTTAAAATTGGCCCAATGAATTCTCTCCAAAATTGCTGGCATTCTTGTCTGATACTCAGGGATTAGGGCAAGAGGTATCATTTTAAAAGTTTAGATCGACCAACGCGTCTACTGGCCCCTAATAATAAAACAAGGGTGTGGTTATTACGTTGCTATAGCAACTCTGATAGGAATGGATAGAAATGGATAGGGATGGAAAGCAATGGATAGGGATGGGTAGCAATAGATAGGGATGGATAGAAATGGATAGGGATGGAAAGCAATGGATAGGGATGGATGACAATGAATAGTGATGGATAGCAGTGGATAGGGTTGGATAGCAATGGATAGGGATGGATAGCAATGGATAGGGATGGGTAGCAATGGATAGGAATGGATGGCAATGGATAGCAATGGATAGGGATGGATAGCAATGGATAGCAATGGATAGCAATGGATAGGGATGGATAGCAATGGATAGGGATGGATAGCAATGGATAGCAATGGATAGGGATGGATAGCAATGGATAGGGATGGATAGCAATGGATAGGGATGGATAGCAATGGATAGGGATGGATGGCAATGGATAGCAATGGATAGGGATGGATGGCAATGGATAGTGATGGAGAGCAATGGATAGTGATGGAGAGCAATGGATAGGGATGGATAGGAATGGATAGGGATGGATAGGAATGGATAGGGATGGATAGCAATGGATTTGGATGGATAGCAATGGATAGGAATGGATGGCAATGGATAGCAATGGATAGGGATGGATAGCAATGGATAGCAATGGATGGCAATGGATAGCAATGGATAGGAATGGATAGCAATGGATAGGGATGGATAGCAATGGATAGGGATGGATAGCAATGGATAGGGATGGATAGGGATGGATAGGGATGGATAGCAATGAATAGGGATGGATAGCAATGCATAGGGATGGATAGCAATGGATAGGGATGGATAGCAATGGATAGGGATGGATAGGGATGGATAGGGATGGATAGGGATGGATAGGGATGGATAGGGATGGATAGCAATGGATAGCAATGGATAGGGATGGATAGGGATGGATAGGGATGGATAGCAATGGATAGCAATGGATAGGGATGGATAGGGATGGATAGCAATGGATAGTGATGGATAGCAATGGATAGGGATGGATAGCAATGGATAGGGATGGATAGCAATGGATAGCAATGGATAGGGATGGATAGCAATGGATAGTGATGGATAGCAATGGATAGGGATGGATAACAATTGATAGCAATGGATAGGGATGGATGGCAATGGATAGCAGTGGATAGGGATGGATGGCAATGGATAGCAATGGATAGCAGTGGATAGGGATGGATAGCAATGGATAGGGATGGATAGCAATGGATAGGGATGGATAGCAATGGATAGCAGTGGATAGGGATGGATAGCAATGGATAGGGATGGATAGCAATGGATAGCAATAAAGAGGAATGGATGGCAATGGATAGCAGTGGATAGGGATGGATGGCAATGGATAGGGATGGATAGCAATGGATAGCAGTTGATAGGGATGGATAGCAATGGATAGGGATGGATAGCAATGGATAGCAATGGATAGCAATAAAGAGGGATGGATTGCAATGGATAGCAGTGGATAGGATGGATGGCAATGGATAGCAATGGATAGCAGTGGATAGGGATGGATAGCAATGGATAGGGATGGATAGCAATGGATAGGGATGGATAGCAATGGATAGGGATGGATAACAATGGATAGCAATATATAGGGATGTATAGCAATGGATAGGGATGGATGGCAATGGATAGTGATGGATAGCAATGGATAGTGATGGATAGCAATGGAGAGGGATGGATAACAATGGAGAGGGATGGATAGCAATGGATATAGGGATGTATAGCAATGGATAGGGATGGATGGCAATGGATAGTGATGGATAGCAAGGATAGTGATGGATAGCAATGGATAGCAATGGATAGCAATGGATAGCAATGGATAGCAATGGATAGCAATGGATAGCAATGGATAGGGATGGATAACAATGGATAGGGATGGATAGCAATGGATAGTGATGGATAGCAATGGATAGCAATGGATAGCAATGGATAGCAATGGATAGGGATGGATAACAATGGATAGGGATGGATAGCAATGGATAGGGATGGATAGCAATGGATAGCAATGGATAGGAATGGATAGGGATGGATAGCAATGGATAGGGATGGATAACAATGGAGAGGGATGGATAGCAATGGATAGGGATGGATAGCAATGGATAGTGATGGATAGGAATGGATAGGGATGGATAGGGATGGATAGCAATGGATAGGGATGGATGGCAATGGATAGTGATGGATAGCAATGGATAGGGAAGGATGGCAATGGATAGTGATGGATAGGAATGGATAGGAATGGATAGGAATGGATAGGGATGGATAGGAATGGATAGGGATGGATAGCAATGGATAGGGATGGATAGCAATGGATAGGGATGGGTAGCAATAGATAGGGATGGATAGCAATGGATAGGGGTGGATGGCAATGAATAGTGATGGATAGCAATGGATAGCAATGGATAGCAATGGATAGCAATGGATAGCAATGGATAGGGATAGATAGCAATGGATAGGGGTGGATGGCAATGAATAGTGATGGATAGCAATGGATAGCAATGGATAGTAATGGATAGGGATGGATAGGGATGGATAGGAATGGATAGGGACTGATACAGAAGATATAACCAGGACACTATAGTGTACCATATATGAAGGATCTACCGTTTCAAAGATGCCGGAAATTTCCAATATGAAATGATTCGTAAAAAAAATCAGGATTTAACCGAATCGAATTAAATTTTTCACAGAAGCTCACTACTTGATTAGAGGATTTTGCTCAAAAAGTCTCTCAAAAAGCATTAGTAGCACTTTAATAAACGCCTGATCAACTCTTTCAAAGTCGTGCTTCATTCAAGTAGTTCAAGTACAAGTTCAACGCTACTACTCCAGTACTCGCAAACAAAAAACAAACTTGACAAATTTCGTGCATCAAAAAAATAATTTCACACAAATCAAAACAAAAAGAAGAAACTAAAATAGTCCATGTCGACTTAGGAATTGAGTAAGTGCATAGTCCCGGCTTACTGAGTTGTATGTGTTCAGTTTTCCGGACTCCAGTAAAGTTTTTGACAACTTCCTGCTTGGATCGTTTGTATAGCGAACTTCATCGCATTAATATCCGTGTACCAAATTAGAAATCAAATCATCCACATAGTCCTGGTACTTCGTTGTAAATCCTTTATGTAAATCCATCCGTAGCCACCAAAATCATAAGCTTTAATGCATAAATTAGTCGGTCATGAACTTTTGCTGTGCGAGAACCGTAAGAAGAAGCGGCGAGGCCGCGGTTCTTTCCTGCTGTCAGATTGTTTTCAAGTAATTGTCCTTGATGTCTGCTGTTTTGGGTAATAGTCTGAAGCCTTACTCAACTTGTACAACCAGAAACCATGCAAGGAGATTACATTTTCACCCGGTTTTCCATCTCGAAAAGAACTGCAAGTCAATATAGATTTAGCCACTGGCTAAAAGCGGAGCTCCATCTCAATTTTTGATAAGGCGTGACATCAAATGTAAGGAAGAATTCTGATTGGCTAATTTTTCCCGTGCAACTGTTTCTAAAAATAGCTCAAGCTATAAAACACATGTGAGACCCACCCAAAACGTAGGATGCACGCTCCTACTTATGAGCTTCTGAACCTCCTCATCTTGCAACTGCACCCCCTTGACGATGTCACTGTACCCCCTTGACCTGTAGACAACTTTGCCCAAGTTTGGTGGCCCAAAAGTGTTGCGTTCTTGAGATATCTGCTGCCACGGATTTACTTCAAGCAAAGCCCATTTACTTTTGAAATCGCGCCCCCTAGTGCATTCACATTTGAAATCGCCCATTAGTGTTTTGAGGTACTGATTGCTTACTGATTTAAAAACATTAAACGATCTGAAACCCAAAACGACTTCAGTTTTCAGCAGCAAGCAACTCAGCTCAGAGTTTTTTGCTTGTTTTTCTCTTGGCGCGCGCACTTGAATGGCTTCCCAAGCACGTCGTGCGAAGAAACATGGAGCTCGGCGAGATCACTTTTGTTTTGCTAAAGAAAGCCTAAAACAACAACATTTGCCCGGGTTTGAGCTACAAATTGCAAAAACAAAACTAATTCAACTTAAATGGACAGCTTCCATTAAATGAAATGGTCTAAATTTCAAGCTTTCATTCACGGAAAATTTAGGCACCGTCCACACTACGCCGCCTAAATTTGAAAACGGCTAATTTGCCTCGAAAACGGAACAAATATCTTCTGTCCACACTAACGCCGGCTAAATGTGAAAACGCACAAGAACGTCAGCTAAGCGCATGTGCGAAAAAGAAAAACGAGAGCCCGCGGTCATAATTTCCTTACAGACGTGTGGTACGACGTCATCGTTTTCGAAAAGATCCGTTTTCGCAGTCCACACTAAAACGCGTAGCCGGCGTTTTCAAATTTAGCCACTTTCGGTAGCGTTTTCGAAAAGCTCCGTTTTCGGTGGGAAATTAGCCGGCGTAGTGTGGACGGAAGGCACAACCGTATAAAAAATTAGCCGTTTTCAGATTTAGCCGGCGTAGTGTAGACGGGGCCTTAGCTTTGTTTGTAAAGCAACGCCAAACATGGCGGACAGCGTCTCCCCGCTAAAGAAAATGCTTGAATGGTAGCTTCTCTCCTCGCATCGATTTCAAAAATCTAACACCAGCTTGCACCCCTATGAGTGATATGTATCACATCCACGGTGTTAGTTAGCTCGACAGGCTTTCCACCTCGGAGCCTTTTCAAACGGCCTAAAATATTATAATATAGATTGCAGAGTACAATGATTTTTTAGCTTTATAATTTTTTAGCTGCTCCTGAATAAACAGTAATCGCAATCTATCTGTAAAGCTACGGCCATGAAATTTTGAACTTAAACTAACTCGGGCGTTCTTTTTTTTCGATCAAAACTCATTCTGCCAGAAGCTTTATAATATCCTCTTGTTGGAGGTTGTTTGCTGCCCCCTTTTCCGCAGCCAGAGCAAAACTTGTACGAGGGTCTAAGCCAACTTACACAGAATTTGCAAAACATGGCGGCTGCGGGCGACTTTACCTCGCGCACTGCACGAAGTTTCACGGTCCGTGTTAGTTACCAGTCAACCTCTCATTTGTGAATCGCGAAAGGTGTGTGAATTGAATTTTGTTGTTGCGATTTGAGTAGTGTGTGTGAATCGGTTCACATTATTGTGAATCCGATTTGATTGTTGTGCATTATGGAATTTTGTTGCTGTGAATCGACAAAGTGTTTATGAACATCTTCTTGTGTTGTTACTGATTTTTGTATTGGTTTGCCCTCTGAGACACCATACTACATCCTGTGACGTGACACTCAAGTGCCTATGTGACAAGTTGATCCCCAGCGTCTCGCTGTCTTATTACTGTAGCAACACGTTTAATTACAATAGCTTTGACATCCCACTTGTAAGCTCGCCAATAAGTCATAAGAAAAAAATTGTTATGAGAGAGCTCCCAGAGTGGCACGGCATTGTGTTCAAGTGCTTGAAAAGAACACGTTCCGCGAAGGGACTCTAGATTTTCGTCATGCAAGTGAAAACAGTGGTTCTCGTTTTCGCAGTGTGTATAGGCTGGTGCATCTTCCCTTGCGTCGATGCACAGCAATGCACGTCAATGGCAGATAAGCCCCATTTCGCGCCGTGCACAGTCGCAGGCTACAACACTACATACCCTCCACCGTCCTATGTGTCATCCAGAACCTTGTCCTTTGTCGGCAGATACCACAACTATTTCATAAAACAAGCACAGAACTGCTCCGTTGTACAAATAGCTGAGAGTATTATCTGCGCTGTGTATGCACCGTACTGTAGGGAGGGTGCAAAAAACGCTCTACTGCCTTGCAGAAGAGTTTGTGTGGAGTTTCTAAGGAGATGCGAGGGCACGGTATCGGAGTATATGATCGACGAATACATGGCGCTATGTACTTTACTGCCAAATGAGACTGCAGCATCAGGAAATTGTTACGAGCCACCAGAATTTACTGATTTACATGTGAATACCACTGATCAAGGTAAGTGAACCATTTGTAACTATGTCAACAAACATTTAGGCCATAGTTTAGCCTCTTCACTTGGCGTCTGGTGCCGTGTCACGCAACACTGCCAATAACAATAGCAATCTTTATATAGATACGGGTAATTTATCACCTATATTACAATAACAAAATCATATGAATGTTAATAGTCTATCTATTACTACAATAGCAATACGAGTTATTCATGATAATAATAATAATAATGAAGTAATAAAAATGGTGTTTGCCAAGACAAATGCCGTGCAAAAGGATCGAAGCAAGGGAACAAGCTAGTTCTCAGTGCCCCGCGCGTTGTAACGTCTATTCAAAATAACAATCTCAAGAGACGGATGACAAGCAGTATAATGTTCAATATTGCAGAAAGCATTAGTTTCCACAAGTTAATCATTGCACACATCACCAAGCGCAAAACAAGTTCAGTGTGAGCTGAGAAAGATTCCAGATTTCTTATGATTGCATGACATTCTTTTTGGATCACGCAAACATGCCACAATTAAATGCAAAATGTTGGCATCCTTGCCTCTCTTCGCTCTTTCAATGTTGCTATTGTAGTTGAGCTGGACAAGCGGCCTAATTTTCCAGCCAACATTGAAAAAGGCTGGAAAGAGAACGGGAGAGCAAGTGCGCTAATTTATTTTGCATTTGATTGCAGTTTCATCAGAATTCTAGTTAGGCTGGAATATCTAGGTTGGCCACTCTTTCCCATTTATTAAGCAATCACAGAACTTAACTGTACCTTTATCGCCTTTTTGACACCGAAGGCTACGCACAGGATGCATGGTTGTGCCGCGTACTTGAGGCTAAAAAAAGGTTTGTATGGACAGACTGATGATACGTGATGTCCTTTACAGGGCCGTATGACAGACCATGTGAAAAACTTGTCAACTTCCCCATATGTAATGGCCTGGGCTACGAATACACCATCCCAAGCGCCGCAAACCAGGCCAGAGCGTACCGCTTCTTCTACAGGAAGAACATCACAGACCCGGATAACGAGACCCCAGCCCCTGGCTCCATCATGGAACGAATCATGTGGAAAATGGGAAACTACTCAAAATGCGCGTTGAATATCAAGAAACTGTTTTGCGCATCAGTAATAGAGCCATGCTGGCCCGAGGAAGGGAAGGCTTACTATACTGTGTGTAATAACGTATGCAAGTCCATCGGCGAGCAGTGCCCTGATATCTTGTCCGGCCGTGGGGCGAGGTACTACGCTAATTGCGAGCGCTTCCCTGATGACACGACGTCGCATGGGTTTTGTAAGCACACTAAGTGGCCCCCGCCGACGTACTGGAGAGAGTTCATGCCGGGTAAGCCTCTATCCCATGATGTACTGGTACGATCACCATTAGATCTTATTTACGAATGAATACGCATTGAAATAGAAACGAGGATTGGGGCCATAGGATTACACTCGTACATTAACTCCAGTGTTTCCATGGATTGTGCAATAATAATGATATTCTAAATTTTTATTTATTCTAATTTCCTTTGATTCCCTCCCCAACCATGCAGCACCGCACCCTCCCACCCAGAGTAGAATTATTCTGATAGAGGGGGTGTTATCTATCGAGGCGAAGGCCATGGTGGATAACACCCCTCGATCTGAATAACAATTATTCGCCGAAGGCGAAGTGAATAGTGGCCAATAGTCCCCGAGACCGGAAGTCTAGGGGACTATTCGCCACTATTCACGGAGCCTGAGGAGAATAATTGTTTTAGTATATACTACACGGGAACACTCCAAAAAATATCCGAACGACACTAAATGTGGCAATTGCCGATATTTTTCTAGCGTCTTTCTGCATGCGTGATGTTTGTCACGCACGCGACATTACGGCACTACACTACAAGCATTCGGCTACTCAGCACATGGTGGAAACTTGCTGCTGCTTTTAGAGAAGCAAAAACGCTAGAAAAAACTTGTTTTAAAACTTTAATATCGACTACGATAAAATATATACGTTTTTAGAAGGTTGCAAGGATGGATTCGAGGGATAAATTCGCATTTTGTGCCTTAGTTTGTGGATTGTGAATTGCAGAGTTACCTCGCTGAAAACACCCTGCCTTTGGTCGCCATTTCACGGCACCGATGGATGACTATATTTTTCAACCCGATGGCAGAGAAATTCGAGATTTGCTTGGAAATTCAAACAGAAATTTGGGAAATTAACCTATTCAAACTCTGGGACATAAGGAAGACCTTGTTCATAAAAAAAGAGACCACTTTAAATACTTTTGATGTCGGATTGGCTGATCAAGCGAATCTCAACATGGCGACGTGTAACTGAAATTCTTTAAAACTGCACTCAATGGCTGGCTTCTACGATTTACTTTGCCTTTCAACCTACAGGTAAAGTAGATTAAGAGGTTCTTGTCATATGTTTTCGGCAAAATTGCCATTAATTAATCTAATTCGTTTCGTTTGTATCGCGAACGAATCATCGACCCCTGATTCCAAAGAACTGAAAAACAAGAAGTTCAAGAAACAAATTCTCTCTCTTATTCACATTGAAAGACTAAAGAGAATACATAAGTTTATTGAGAAGGATTTTTGTTGCGTTTCGAATCAGATAGTTCCTTTAGAAAGTAAAAATATCCGAACCACTTGCACTCGGGCTCCTCAATATCGGGATAATTCTGTCTGTCGATTTCGGGATATTGTGGCAATATTCCGAGATAGCGAACCAATCAAAACGCGCGATCTATGGAGGTTCCGTGTAGTATATACTAATTATTCATATCCGTACGAAAGCTGAATCATTAAAATTGTTTTCTTATTCGTTCAAACTTTTAATTGTTTTCATATTCCTTAATGTCTGAAATCTCACCGACGTTGTCCAGTATTTTCGATTATTTCGCGTTCTAATCCACTAACTCTGAATACCATTCTCTTACCCAGAGCTCCCCGGCTCGTCTCCTCGCGGGGGAGGCTCTGGTGACAGCCACTGACGCATGCGCGAGATTTGATACAGAGCCGTTGAGAGAAAGATCTTTCTGCGCATGCACCAACGTCAAAACCAGCCAATCAGCAAAGGTCCTCAAATGGATGTCACCAGAGCCTCCCCCGCGAGGAGACGAGCCGGGGCGCTCTGGGTTCGAGAATGTCTGAATACTGGCCACACCTGAAATGTGACATGTTCCGTTCGACACCTACCCTGGGCACCAGAGTCTAGCTATGCCCGTGAATGAGTGGAGCTTGGAGACTCTGGTACCCAGTGTATTCGACACCAGAATTTCTATCTTGAATTTATCTTCCTTGGGTAGCAGACGCTTGTATTCTCTGTATTTCGCTGAGAATTACAGAGAAAAGAGGCCTCTACAAGCTGAGAATATCCTACTACCATTTGCGTTCAACCCTGAAGCTTGACGATTTTTCGCGTAGGTTTTTGTTTCAAACGCGCACGTTTTGTCGAGAGTAGTCGCGTTTCTCGCACTCTTATTGGCTGAAAAATAACGGTCGAAACAGCAGCCAATCAGCGAGCGAGAAACGCGACAACTTTTCGACAAAACGTGCACGTTTGAAACGTAAACTTACGCGAAAAATCGTCAAGCTTCAGGGTTGAACGCAAATGGTAGTATCAGCGAAAACTCAGAAAACCTGTTTACTCGTTCTTAGCGGACGTGATTTTTACTCGGGCTTTCGGAGGAAGAGCCCGAGTAGTATAAATTCGGCTCTGTCATTTCAGTTTTTTTCTGATAAAACGCAGGTTTTGACAGCTATCTCATCAATAATCAGCCTATTAACGCGCAGGAGCCAATTAGCATATTCAAGATCTAAAATCAAAATGGTGGTGGCGCCATTATTGCGTGTGAAATCTCTGGATTTCTAGCCAACTTACAAGCTAGAAATAAGACTAAATTTAACAGAACAATTCCAGATTACGCCAGACCCGAAGGGTCGCAGTGTAGGACGAATTGCACGAATAAATGGAGACGCAATATAACAATGCTTTGGCTTTATTTTCTTCGTTCAAATACAGCGTTTTAACGATAAATAACAAACTAACGCTTGGGGGCCCTGTCTCCTGGCTCCTCAAGTGTGGAGGGTCCACCCCACATCACGTCTTTTTGTGAGCGACAACCTGTGAAAGTACAAAGTAACGAAGGTTATAATAAAGGGTCGGGAGGGTGGGAGCATTGTTATATTGCATCTCCATTTATTCGTGCAATTCATCCTACACAGCGACCCTTCGGGTCTGACGTAATCTGGAATTGCACTTCATAACTGTCGACTTCATATAACAATGCTTGTTCAAAGCCTAAACTTGGCTAAGCACGGACCTGCCAAACGAAACATTGTGGACCGCTTGTAATAAAACTTACGAAACATACTATCGGTGGACCAGTCTGCCATGTTAATTATGTCGTTCACAGACACGCCTGCTCTGGCTGCAGTAGATGATGCAGCACCTCTAGTGGAATGAGCCTTAAAAATGTTAGAGTTGATACCAGCATCAAAGAGAATGCCTTTCAACCAGTGGGCTAGGGTTGCCGATCTCACTGGTTTATGAGGTCTAATGGTGGCTGGTTTAGAAGGGAAAAGATTTCTTGGTTCAGTTTCCAATCGGAAGAGTCCCTGTCTATCCTGGATTCTGTGTCTGCTGCCACATTGTGAATGCCAGGTAGATGTTGGGCATTTAGACCGATCTGTCTTTCCAGACACCACTGCCATATGTCGTAAACTGGCCAGGATAGGAGAGTGACCTCCCATCTTGTGATGTATGCGATAGCTGTGGTGTTGTCCATCAACAGTTTTACTTGGACAGATGTCTTGCCCTTGTAGAAGGATTTTATTGCAAACCCTCCTGCTATCAATTCTAGACAGTTGATGTGGTAAAAACGTTCTTGGTTTGACCACACGCCCCCTGTTTGAATGCCGTTGCAAGAGGCCCCCCATCCTAAAGTTGAGGCATCGGTCTCTATGACAAGATCGTCTGGTCGTTTCAAGAGAGATTTGCCGTTCCAAGCTGCAAGGTCATCCTTCCACCATGTTAGCTCTTCTTGAGCGGCATGGTCTAGAGTCAACACGGTCTCGTAATCCTGACTTTTCTTTAAAGCTAGGTGTTTGCTTTTGGAGGAAACGGTAATGGAGGGGAGCTGGAAAGACTGCCTGAATGGATGCTGACAGTTTTCCCAGAAGCCGAGACAAGTCCCGAACTGACACTGTTGGGTTCTCTAACAGTTTTTGACATTCCCGCTTTATGTTTCTTATTTTGTCCTTGGGGAGAGACATGGACATTGTTTCTGAGTTTACTAGGAACCCAAAAACTCTAACTCCTGAGTTGGGGTTAAAATGGATTTTTCTCTGTTGATAACAACACCTAGGTTGCATAGGAGTGTGGTTGTCAGGTTTGAATTTTCCACTGCCATTTCTTTGGTTGTTGACATAATTAAAATGTCGTCTAAATAAATGATCAGACGGACACCTCTTTTCCTCAAATGTGCTACTGCTAGCTTGAGGACCTTGTGAATACTCGAGGAGCACTTGCTAGGCCAAATGGGAGGCAAAGAAACTACAGAGTTGATTTTTCCACCTAATGCGTAGGTATTTTTGATGCTGTGACCAAATTGTAATTGTTAAATAGGCATCTTTTAGATCTATTTTGGTCAGGAGATCTCCTTTCCGTAGGAGGTCCTTTAACATTGTTACCCCTTCCATCGTGAAGTGCTGGTATTCTGGGAAGTGGTTGAGTCCCTTGAGATTTATGACAGGTCTGAAACCACCCCTTTTTGGGGTACAGTGAATAGAGGACTTATAAACTGGTTCTCGGGAGGATAGCTGTGGTCTAGCACCCTGGTTATTGCCCCTTTTTGCCTAAGGCAATGACCTCTGAATCTATTATATCGATTTGCTGAGCTGTGAGGTGCATGACTGGAACAGTAAGCTGGTATTGCTCCTGTACCAACTCTAGTTTGTGGCCTGAGACTGATTCAAGGACCCAAGGGTCGTTTGTTATGGTTTGCCAATTTGAATGAAAGTGAACTGTCCTCCCCCCTATGACTATGCTTTCCTGAATAGGTGTTAGAAACATACTTGAGTTGTTTACTGTTGGGGTGCTGTTTGGGTTGAGCTGGGCATGAATCCTCTGCCCCTTCCCTGGTAGGTCTGGTCGATCTGAATTGGCCTCGACCTCGGTTGCTGAATGCTGCGCCCCTCGTTGCCATGTTCCAGACGAGGAGGCGCTTCTCCGAAAAAAGGCTTTCCTCTGGGTGCAAATGATGCCAATGATATAGCCTTTGCAGTTTCTGAACGTTGTTTGAGCCGTTGCTCAACTTCCTGACCAAACAGCTCTTTGCCAGCGGTCTTCCACGTTTCATTAGACAGGGAAGTATACTAAGGGCCAATCTTGGACAAAACCTGAGCCCTACGCTTGGCAGACAAGTGGTTGTTAACATTGCCCAGTAACTGTCATGACTTTGTAACGAGGCTTAGCACCTCTGACAAGTTAGCTTCCTGGGGATTGTCCTTCACCCCCGGGGGGGGGGGGGGGACTCCTATATTATTGGGGCGGGGGTGCTCGTCGTACCTTTTAGGGTTTAAAATTAGGCCTCTGGTACCTTTTAGGGGTAAAATTTGAAAACAAATCAAGCAAATCACGCTTGTTTGAAGCCTGAATTTGAGACGTATTTTCGCTCGAAAAAAAATTCAAGAGAAATTACGAGGGAAAATACGTCTTGTTGGTACCTTTTAGAGGTCAAAATCAACTAAGCGACGCCATTTTAGGTACCTTTTAGGGGTAAAATCGAAAGTTCCCGACGAGCACCCCCGCCCCAAACATAGGAGAGTCCCCCCCCCCCCCCCCCCCCCCCGGGCCTTCACCTGGAAAAGATGCTCATAAGCTGCAGAAAGTGGTCCTGACACATCCAGGAGTAGATGTTGTGTTTTGCGCAGGGTCTGTCTTCCTGCTTGCATTTGGGTACACGATCAGGTAGAAGTGTGTCGAGCTGCGGTGTGTACACACGGTCAACGTCCGGTCGTGGGCAGCTCCTTGTCACTTGACGTTTCTCAAAACCTGAAAGCTGCTTGGCAAAGCAGACATTTAGAAGAGAGGAGAGTTCCTCTGAGGCTTGCCACCTCTGCGCCGATGACTCGTATAGATCATCCTCATAATCATCAAGTTCACTGCGAGACTCATTCATCTCGTTCTCCTCCACGTTTATGACTGTGGGGCTAGCTTTGTCTTGTGGCCGAGGCTTTTTCGCCGGCGTTGGGCCAGTTTGTATGTCGCCTTTTGTGACCCAGTGGCCGTTCTGGGAAAAGCATCGCCATTTGGTGACCCAGTGGCTAAACTGGGGAAATAGTTTCGCCTTTTGTTGAACCGGAGGCTAAACCGGTGGCGTTTTGGAGATTGACATCGTCAATGAGGGAAGCTTTGACTCCGTCTACGAGGGACGGAAGGAGTCTTTCTTTCATAAATTCTACAAAGTCCGCTTGAAAAAGCGTAGACGCAAGTGTCGAGGGGACTTCAGCTGGAGAAATACCTGGATTGATGCTGGAATTGGAGTCTTTTTCGACCGATTTGCCATCTTGTTCGACTGCACACACGAGGAGCGAAGCAAAAAGACGTGATGTGGGGTGGACCCTCCACACTAAGCGTTAGTTTGTTTATTTATCGTTAAAAACGCTGTATTTGAGCGAAGAAAATAAAGACAAAGCATTGTTTATGAAGTCGACAGTTATGAAGTGCAACTCAAGTTGTGTCCTGATCGATGCCGTTTATTGAGACTGCTCGAGGGAATGTGCAGGGAACAAAGGAATAACGGTCTTGTTCACCGAAACTGAAGATCAGCCGTTTCCTCTGTGCTGACAGTGACGAACTGTTGCACGTGTCTTTAATGACTACCTTTGAAATTCTTCTTGTAAGTGTTGTTTCAAAGGAATATTCCTTTGCACATTTTAAAAGCCAAGTAACTCATAATAATCCTATGGTGAGCTTATTGTGAATCAAAATTTACTTTCAAAAGCAAATTCTCATATTAAGTGCATCGCATGAGAGGAGGAACCAAAGAGAAGCCCGAGTCACGCAGTTATGCGTCTTGTTCGCATTGAGACCGGCTCTAGTTCCATGAGAATGTAGGGTGGGTGAGGCCGGTATGAAAACCACGATACCTGGAAATACATCCTACGGCCTTGCCATGTGCTAATGATCATGACACTCCTCGTACTTTCAGTCTATAATACTAACTTGTCCTCATTATTTGTATTCCAGTTCAACCTACTAGCAAGCCTAAAACCAATACAACAGCTATTTTAATAGGTGTGCTGGTCCCGTGGTCTTTATTCTGATAGTCCTGACAGCGGTCATCGCGGTGCTATGGAAGCAAAACAAACTCACCTCCATGTTCAGTTACAAGCGCTATGAGGACGAGGCTACCCCCAACAGAAGTGTACCACCACCAAACACTACTAACACCATGAAATCACCCACTCTAAATTAGCCATGCAGTGCTGTTTACAAAACTGACTTCTTACGCCACTGGAACCTAGACTATTCTAAATCATACCAGTAATGTAGAATCCATTTAAATGCCCCGCTTTTCGTGTATTTCACGGCAACAGGTTGGATCGGCTCATGATAAGAGCGGCGTATGTACTAGGCCTCAGCCAGCCAATCCGGGGGTGCGCAAGCACCCATGCGACAAAAAGGTCCATATTTAGATATTTGTACACAGTAAATAAAGCACTTATATTATACTTGCTTTTTCTAGCGAATTTTGACTAGCAAGTCAGATCCACACGTACAGCTTATGCAGCATGCAACAGAGAAAGTTTAACGGCTTCCACACTACTCTAACCCACGCCCATGCTATTACAAGACTGTCGCGCATAACGGACACTTAATTTGAGCTTGTGTTTATTTCTCAAGTGTTTTGCTATGCTATCGTTATTACTTGAATATTTGTTTTGTTCTAGATAATACTATAGTCACCATATTTTGAAAAACATAGCAATGTATCCTATCTATAGCTACCATACACTATAATTTAGCCATTCATCGGAGTTCATTATTTAAGACTTAGTTTAGTTGTTACCATTTCGTGTTATTCTGCATATTTGTTCATGCAGAGTTGACATTGTACCGTTGATAGTACTGTAAAACAATCTTGTTTCATATCACATAATTCTGTACATTCCTCCTCAGATCATGTCATGGTTACTCGTACATGTGTGTATTTATAGCTGTATTCTCATCTGTACCCCTTACCACTTTCAAAAAAAGCAAGAAGGAAAGAGAGAAGAGAAGAAGAAAAAAGTGGCCACACCCCACCCCCATACATGGTACCACCTGTAGCCATATATGGTGTTATGTTATAGTAGTGTATAATACACCTGTCTCCATCGTGTTCCTTTAACCTAGTGTAACACATGCACATTTTACAGCCGATTGCGTTTGACTGTTTAACCCAAACTGTTTGCACGTTACGTTTGAACGTTTCAACGTTGCGTTGTGAGAGAAGACAGAACTCTTTGGTCCTCCATAGAAACGTCTCGTTCCATCCTAGAAACGCAACGTTCCAACGTTCAAACATAACGTGCGAACTGTTGGGGTTAAACAGTCAAACGCAATCGGCTGTAGTAATGTGACCGTAGTCTAGTGTAAATCATACAACCATTGTACTTGTGCCCGTCATAAAGTGTAACACATACATACCTTACTCAGGGAATTTCTGCAGAAACCCATCCATGGGAAAAGCTAAATTTCCCAAGGCACACGCATGGGAAGTGTTCGGAATTCACATAGATAGCCATGGGAAATCCGAACAGTTCCCATTCTTCCACCATGGGAAATTCAGCTTTTCCCATGGATGGGTTTCTGCAGAAATTCCCTGTGTTAGGTATGTGTTAGTAATCTACCATTACTAATCACATACCTAAGAACCTGTCCAATCGTAAGTTAACGGACTCTGAGTTGTCAGTCTTGGCCAAAGGAAGCAACTTTACGGTGGTCGAGACGAAGATTCCGGTTACTGAATTCATTACAGTGACCTAAAATGCAATCGCGTGCTCGGGTTTAGGCAAAGCAGAGGCGGAGAATTTAAGAAACAAAGTGTGTAACACCCTCCGTAACAACAAAGCTCCGAATAGTAGTTTGACCACTAAGGAGATGACGGCATTGGACGACCTGACAAAAGACGACACCATTGTAATCGCCGCCCGCGGACAAAGGGGGATGTTTAGTTCTGTAGCGCGCCTCTAATTTTCATTTTTTTTTATTCAACCGATCTACTCAACTCCAGTTCCTGCTGGAGAAAATGTACCCTGGGGACCAGAGGCTGAAACTCTGCCCTTTCGCGTCGCTACGCTCGAAAATTTTAATTCTTTGGACCTCGAGCCTCTGGTTTCCAGGGTAGAGAAGATGGCGATTAGACAAAACTTACTTCTGCTACTGCGGAATGTCCTTCTAGAGCTAATAACAACTAAACGTGACAGGTTCGGTTCACTGAATCATAAAAGAGCTGGTATATACACTTGTCCATGCTGGAATGTGAAAACCGAGGTGAAATTTGAATAAAAACTGCAGCCGATGAAAACTACAACAGCTGCAGAATCTTGAGCGGAACTAGGAAGAAGGTGGTAAACCCGGGGGGGGTTCTTCACATGTCGACCTGATAGGGGTGCTCGTCGTATTTTTTAGGGGTCAAAATCGACTCTCCGGTATTTTTTAGGGTGTATCGGAGAAACATTGTGGTTTTCACTAATAAATGGTATTTTTTAGGGGTACGCAAATGAATGAAAGGGTCACAAACCAAGCAAAACGTTTTCTGGCTTTCTTTCTTCATTTATAGCTCTAAAAAATGGCCTGTTTTGACTATAAGAAACAATGAACAATCACAAAAAGGGTTTATTGTTGGTATTTTTTAGGGGTCATTTTTGTTTTATAAGGCTGCGTACACACTTGGTGCCCGGGCACTAGCAGTGCCCGAGTACAAGGTCCGGACCTTGTACTCGGGCACCAGTGCTGTGCCGGGATTTGGGCTTGGGCACTCGAAAAACTGGAGTGTTCACATTAGTGCCCGTGCTCGGGTGCTGTGCCCGGGCACCAAGTGTGTACGCAGCCTAAGGTATTTTTTAGGGGGTGGATTTTTTATGTCCTGGTATTTTTTAGGGTATATTTTCCGATGTCCCGACGAGCACCCCTATCACTCTTACTTGGGAGAACCCCCCCCGGGGTGGTAAACTTTAGAATTTTACCAGACACTATCCGCGACGTAAATGTTTTTCTTACGCGGACAGCATCTCGCTAATATGGTCAATTTTAAGTTAAGAGCGCGCTCTTAACAATTTCGCCATCAGGAACTTTCTCTTGAGCCTTTCCTTCATTGGTCAGCGGCGCCCTTAATGGCTGCCATTGCATTTGTAGCTCTGCGAATCTCGTTTATTTGTTCGCTTGTACCTAGTTGTTGCCAGCGTTTATTTGTCGAAGATGATTTACAATCCATCAAATGTTTTACCTGTATACTTCTGCCTGCCTATTCTGGCATTTTGGCCGTTCTTGCCGTGCTATCTCTACCTGAAGGCCGTTGATCGAGGAAGCCATGCTGTTACATCGAGAGCCCAACCCGTTCCACCCAATGGTTGGTCGTACAGCAGCCAGGAACTCAAGGCTATTAGGAAGTCTCAACCAAAACAGCGTATGGAAGCCATGCTTTGGCAGAGATTGGGTGATTTGGGAATTAGGAAACCCTTTCGATCGCAACGAAAGAACCCAACACAAACTAGCCATTTTCTTACCGGTCACCCTGTGGCGATAACCGCTGACTCCACAGGGTTCCCACAACTCCGTGCTGGCTACTCTGTCAATTCGCCAGTTATCCGCCTGCCAGTCATCCCGGACACTATTGTAGCGAACATGCAATCACTTCTCCCGAAGTTGGACGAACTATTGCCATTACCAAGCAATTCAGAGCAGAGATTCTCTGCTTAACGGAAACGTGGCTGAATGAGTCCTACCCTGATTCCGTGACCCAACTACCAGGTTACGTGTGTTTTAGGAATGACAGGACTGCGCGTCGGTGCGGTGGGGTTTGTGCCTACATCAATTCACGGTTCCCCTGCAAGAGGTTATCTGAGCTTGAAGATCCCAGCATCGAATCACTGTGGATCACTGTTAGTCGACCTTATCGGCTGCCAAGGTGTGTATCTACTTTGCTCATTGGGCTCGTCTACCACCCTCCATCTAACGGGGAGAAGAATCGTCAACTTGTTGAGCATATCGATAAGAACTGAGTCTTTCCTCTCTAAACACCCTGATGGCCTTGTAGCCGTCACATGTGATTTCAACCCGAACACCACTGGGCTGAAGGCTCAATATGTTACGCACAAGACAGGCTTGACCCAGATCATTAAAGTGTTGACCAGAGACACCGGTGTACTTGATTGGTTTTTGACTAATAAACCAAAGTACTTTCAGCAACCAATGCAGCTCTCCAAGATCGGTAGGAGTGATCATTATCCCATCCTGGTCAAGCCTAACATACCTGTTACCAACCCAAAATCCCACAGGAGATATGTATGGCGGCGGGATCTAAGGCGCATCAGCCTAGATGCCTTTGGTCGATGGATTACACAATTTTGCTGGGACAGTTTCTTGAGTTTGCCGTCGGCTAAGGATAAATTCGAGTCATTCTACAATGTTATAACGAGTGCTCTTGACACTTATATACCAATGCAGAAAGTAAGAGTTTGTACTTCAAGCAAACCATGGGTGAATACGATTCTTTCCTCTTTGATTGCACGCAGACAGAATGCACTTACTACCCTTGGCAAAGACTCTCGCCTTTACAAAGAACTTAGGAATCGAGTGCAAAGGGAGTGTAAAATAAGCAGAGAGAGGTATTATTCAAACAAAGTTGCTGCACTTAAAGAGTCGAACGTCTCCCGTTGGTGGCAAGAAGTCAAATGTTTAAGTGGCTCGGTGGATTCAAGCGACTGGTGGCATCAGCTGATGGACGACGCCATTCCATCTGTTCAGATACTATGTGAGAAATTCAATGAGTTTTTGGTTGGGCTGACGTCCAATTTCTCGCCTCTCTCTCGGCAAGTCACCTGCACTGGGCCAGTCCCCTCAGAGTTGTTAGTTACCCCTGAAAAGCATTTAGAGCTCTAAGCTGCATAAAAGTGAGGAAGTCATCTGGACCGGATCCAGTTCCTAGTGTTGTGTGGAAAGAATTTGCCCCTGAACTGTCTGGTGTCATTAGCGATCTGTATAATTCGTCGCTGATAGAAAGCTTTGTTCCTCAAGTACTGAAGGAGTCGATTGTTCATCCAGTGCCGAAGTGCTCTCCCCCAAAAGTTTTAAAGGAGGACCTTAGACCTATTACCCTTAAATCTCAGTTAGCTAAAGTTATGGAGGGATTTGCACTTGACTCGCTCTTTAAACAAGTTAGGGATAAGCTTGATCCTAAACAGTTTTCGGTTAGTGGGAAGTCTACCGTTCAAGCACTGGTGTATTTTCTTCATTCCATCTTAGAATCACTCGATAGAGGCGAAAACTATGTGCGCATCTTTTTTGCCGATTTTTCTAAGGGTTTCGACCTAGTGGACCACAATGTTCTAATATCTGAGCTCAAGCTATTAGGAGTCAATCAATATCTTTTAAGCTGGATTGCAGCCTTTCTCACCTCCAGACCTCAGCGCGTTAAGATAAGCGGCCATATATCATCTCCTGTGTTTCCCAACGGGGGTATTCCGCAGGGCACTAAGCTCGCGCCATTGTTGTTTGCTATACTGGTAAATAGGCTGGCGAACACTTGGCCATATCGCATAAAGTATGTTGATGACACCATCGTCTATGAGGTGATACCCAGGTGCTCGCCGAGTTATTTACCATGTATAGCAAATGGTATCTGTCAGTTTGCCACGGAGCGTGGGATGAGGCTCAACCCTAAAAAGTGCCGGGAATTAGTCATTAATTTTCTACATTATCAGCCCTCACCAGTCAATGACTTGCAACTCATGGGTTCCGTTATCAAAAGGGTTGAAAGTTATAAGACCCTCGGTGCTCACATAAATTATGATCTCTCTTGGAATAAGCATGTTGACTATGTAGTTAAGAAGGCTAACAAAAGGCTATATGCTATCCGGCTCTTAAAGAAATCTGGAGTTCCGGTTCAGGACCTTATTAGAATCTATTGTGCACTAAGATCCGTAGTGGAGTACGCAGCACCGGTATGGGCTGCGCGCTACCGGAGTATCTTGTTGATACTGTTGAGGGCGTACAAAGGAAAGTCCTCCGTATTGTTCTTCCACACCTTCGTTACCAGGAGGCTTTGGATGCCTGTGGGCTACAAAGCCTCTCCTCTCGCAGAAATGATTTACGCTTTAAGTTCATGGCCTCCGCTAGGGAACACGAACCTCTAAGGTCTGTAATTACTGGAAGTGTAACACGAAATGCACATGGTTATTCATTTAGGTCAGGGACTGTGAGTACAACGGGACGCATCCCGACTACAAATCGCTTTGGTGACTTTGTATCACATAGATTTTTGTAATTATTGTTGCTAGATATTGCTGACCCGTTGCTGTCATTCAGTTTCAACTGCAATGGCATTCGAATAAACCTATTTATTATTATTATTATAATTATTAGTTGTGTTCGAAATGATATTTTGCGAATTTACTCAAAAATTTGAAGTTTGCCTCCATGGTTATTATGGAAAATCAAAAGCATCACTGGCATCAAATTTGGCAAACAAGTATAGTTGTATACCTTGCGATGAATTTTGCGGTAAGAGATGTCGCTAGCCTATTTCAAAAGCCATTAAATTCACAATAGCAAGAAAGCAAGTGAAAACATTTTGAATTTCAAAGGTAAAAAAAGTCGCCTGGAATATCTTGAAATCGGCTTGGCGAATTTTCTCTAAATTTCGTATACCTAAGGAAAAGCGCTTGATGTGTCATTTTAAAAGTTTAGATCGAATTTCACGTGGAACTTTTGCTAATTAAAAACAGTGACCCCCCTGTTGCGTTGCTATGGAAACTCTAATGACAATAAATCGTGCATCATCTTGAAATTTGATCTTTCTACAGCAAATGGTCAAAATTGCAAATTCATAGGTAAGTATATTTCAGAATTGTGGTCGCTCAAAGTTGAGAGGTCACGTCCAAGAAAAACTGTAGGCAGCCTCCTTAAAATTGATTCTACATTCCCGGTTTGATTTAGAATAGTTTAGGCTACAAGCAGACGAGAGATGACAAAACATATTGTTTTATTGAGGTTTTGCATTAGGATCGGCTCATGATAAGAGCGGCGTATGTACTAGGCCTCAATGACTCTGCTAGGCCTCAATGACTCTGGAACTACATCCAGGATCTTCTCACTCGTTATACACCCGCTAGGACGCTACGATCATCTCCTGATCCCAACAAACTCGTAATTAACAAATATTTTCTTAAGTCTTATGGTCTCAGAGCTTTTTCTGTTTATGCCCCGATTCTCTGGAACCAACTGCCACTGAAGATACGCTGTGCCGACTTTTAAATAGTTTCTTAAGACCATAAGCAGGCGCATCAATTGTAGTTTCAAACGGATAATTTTTAGTCGAAATATATTGTAATTTTTTATTATAACCATGTTTTTCCTATTTTTAATTGTTTTGGTGGTTTTTATTTTGTATCAAATTGTTATTAGCGGAGCTCCTGCGCGGGCCGAAGGCCCGCGCAAGCGGAGCACCATACCTAAGGGAAAAACGTATAGTATACTATCGAGTTGATTTTTGAACGTCACGGGCATTATGGATCATTTTGATGACGTCATTGATGACGTAAGGGCACGTGACTTTGGTGTGGAGTTCCTCTTATGGTCTTTGAAACTTTGTCCAAGTTTGGCTTCTATAGAAGCTACCCTTCGGGAGATATGATTTTTTCTTTATTTTTCTGGTATTAAACCTATAGCGTACGCCGTCCGTCCGTCCGTGTACACATGGGAACCCTGTGGTATGCAAAGAAAAAAATATATCTCCTCAAGGGAACATGCTAAGACAACCATACTTGGGATATTTTGTCTATGTGTCAAGGGGGTGCTGTAACACGGACACGTGATGTGACGTCATCGATGACGTCATCTTTGCTTGAAAAATCAATATCTCGTGAAGGGGAGACTCTAAAACAACCAAACTTGGATAGTGTAGTCTAGGCCACCAGATGAGCGAAATGAGGTAGTCACGTGATATGACGTCATCGATGACGTCATCTATGCTTGAAAAATCAATATCTCGTGAAGGGAAGACTCTAAAGCAACCATGTAAACCATGTACACATGGGAATCCCTTTCATTTGCACAGAAAATTTTATAACCAGGAGCTCCGCTTTTAGCCAGTGGCTAAATCTATATATTATTGTTTTTTTAATCGGCTACTTTTTTAATGGATGTAAAGCGCCTAGAACATATATGTACAGGCGCTATATAAATTATTATTATTAATTATTATTATTAGTGTAACTAATCATGCCTCTGGTACCTTTAGGTTCGCTCATCTGTTTTGATATCTGCTGTTTGACCTTGTACACGCTTGATCTCTACACGCGAGTTGGGTAGTTTCAAAATATCGTTAGAATATTTCCCAATGACTTTATAGCGATTTACAAGATAGCGACTTCTTGCGTACAAGGTATGTCTTTGCTGTGCTTCTAGTCGTTTATAAAGAACGGAAAAGCCGAAATAGTACTATCCGTTAAACCTCTTGTCCATTATATGTCGCTACAACGAAATGTTGTTGCCTGTTTATAAATCCGAACGTTGAGAAATCTGTAGCTACTGGTTTTCCTTTTTCACAGATACACAAATAGAAACTAGTATTTCTTGATTATGCTGCGTTTTATTTTAAAACCGAAATGCATTATAGACAGAAGCCCGAGTTAACGCAGTTATGCGTCTTGTTACTGTAGCAACGCTTTTAAGTACAATAGCTTTGACATCCCAGTTGTAACATCGCCAATAAGACACAAGGAAAAATTCAACTCATTGTTTTACATGAGAGAGCTCCCAGAGTGGCACGGCATTGTGTTCAAGTGCTTGAAAAGAACACGTTCTTCGAAAGGACTCTAGATTTTCGTCATGCAAGTGAAAACAGAGGTTCTCATTTTTGCAGTGTGTACAGGCTGGTGTATCTTCGCTTGCGTCGACGCACAGCAATGCACTTCAATGGCAGATAAGCCCCATTTCGCGCCGTGCACAGTCGCAGGTTACAACACTACATACCCTCCACCGTCCTATGTGTCATCCAGAACCTTGTCCTTTGTCGGCAGATACCACAACTATTTCATTAGACAAGCACAGAACTGCTCCGTTGTACAAATAGCTGAGAGTATTATCTGCGCTGTGTATGCACCGTACTGTAGGGAGGGTGCAAAAAACGCTCTACTGCCTTGCAGAAGAGTTTGTGTGGAGTTTCTAAGAAGATGCGAGGGCGTGGTATCGGAGAATCTCATCAACAATTACATGGCGCTATGTACTTTACTGCCTAATGAGACTGCAGCATCAGGAGAGTGTTACGAGCCACCAGAATTTACTGATTTACATCTGAATACCACTGATGAAGGTACGCGAGCCATTTGTAACTACAGTGGTACCTGTATTAAGCGGCCACCCTCGGGACCGAGCCATGTGGCCGCTTAATAGAGGTTGGCCGCTGAATTGAGGTATGTAAATACAGTACTTGAGTGACAATATATTATTTTCGGACTTTAAAAAGTGGCCGCTTAATAGAGGTACCACTGTATGTCAACAAACATTTAGGCCTTAGTTAATTAGCCTCTTCACTTCGCGTCTGGTGCCGTGTCACGCAACACTACCAATAACAATAGCAATCTTTATATAGATACGGGTAATTTATCAGCTATATTTACAATAATAATAGCATATTGAATGTTAATAGTCTATCCATTATTACAATAGTAATAAGAGTTATTGATGATAATAATAATAAAGTCATAATAAAAATGGTGTTGCCAAGACAAATACCGTGCAGAAGGAGCACGGGGACAAGGCTAGTTCTCAGTGCGTCGTAACGTCTATTCAAAATAACACGTATTCTCGACCCTCTCAAGAGATGGATGACAAGCAGTATAATGTTCAATATTGCAGAAAGCAATAGTTTGCGCAAGTTAATCCTTGCACACATCATCACGCGCAAAACAAGTTCAGTGTGAGCTGAGAAAGATTCCAGATTTTTTATGATTGCGTGACTTTCTTTTTGGATCACGCAAACATGCCACGATCAAATGCAAAATGTTGACATCCTTGCCTCTCCTTCTCTTCGCCTTCGCCCATTCAATGTTGCTACGCGCGGGATGGTTGTGCCGCATTGAGGTTTGTATGGACAGACTGATGATACGTGATGTCCTTTACAGGGCCGTATGACAGACCATGTGAAAAACTTGTCAACTTCCCCATATGTAATGGCCTGGGCTACGAATACACCATCCCAAGCGCCGCAAACCAGGCCAGAGCGTACCGCTACTACTACAGGAAGAACATAACAGACCCGGATAACGAGACCCCAGCCCCTGGCTCCATCATGGAACTTATCATGTGGAAAATGGGAAACTACTCAAAATGCGCGTTGAATATCAAGAAAATTATTTGCGCATTAATAATGGAGCCATGCTGGCCCGAGGAAGGGAAGGCTTACTATACTGTGTGTAATAACGTATGCAAGTCCATCGGCGAGCAGTGCCCTGATATGTTGATCGGCCGTGGGGCGAGGTACTACGCTAATTGCGAGCGCTTCCCTGATGACACGACGTCGCATGGGTTTTGTAAGCACACTAAGTGGCCCCCGCCGAGGTACTGGAGAGAGTTCATGCCGGGTAAGCCTCTATCCCATGATGTACTGGTACGATCACCATTAGATCTTATTTACGAGTGAATACGCATTGAAATAGAAACGGAGGATTGGGGCACTCGCACGCTAACTCCAGTGTTTCCATGGATTGTGCAACAATAATATTCTAATATTTTTATTTATTGTAATTTCCTTTGATTCCCTCCCCAACCATGCAGCACCGCACCCTCCCACCCAGAGTAGAATTATTCTGATAGAGGGGGTGTTATCCATCGAGGCGAAGGCCATGGTGGATAACACCCCCTCGATCTGAATAATTAACAATTATTCCTCGAGCCCGAATGTCAAATCACACTAGTAGGTCAATTTGTATTGCTAAAAAAATGATGAGCGAAATGAGGTGGTCACGTGATATGACGTCATCGATGACGTCATCTATGCTTGAAAAATCAATATCTCGTGAAGGGAAGACTCTAAGACAACAAAACTTCCGTAGTGTAGTCTAGGCCACCAGATGAGCGAAATGAAGTGGTCACGTGATATGACGTCATCGATGACGTCATCTACGCTTGAAAAATGAATATCTCATGAAAGGAAAACTCAAACCAACCAAACTTTGGTAATGTAATCCAGGTCACCAGATGAGCGAAATGAAGTGGTCACGTGATGTGACGTCATCGATGACGTCATTTATGCTTGAAAAATTTATATCTCGTGAATGGAAGACTCTAAAGCAACCATGTAAACCATGTACACGTGGGAATCCCTTTCATTCACACAGAAAATTTTAAAACCAGGAGCTCCGCTTTTAGCCAGTGGCTAAATCTATATATTAGACCACTAGTGTGATTTGACTAATTACTAAATAAACCCCTTCTGGCGGCTGTAATATCGGCGGATAATGTCCAAGGATGAAAAATGGTACGAAAAATGAACAGTTGGCCGAGAAGCGAAGCTTCTTATTTTATATCCCAGCGACTTCACTGAAAACTGTGAAAAACTCGAGAAAGCAAAAAACATTGTGAACGTGAGAAAACCACTAAACTGCGGTATGGCGCGAAAAGGGAAAACGTAAGCGGTGATTGGCTAAGATATTTTTATTTGAGCTGTGATTGGTTGACACAAAAACTGTCAATCAAACCCTAACGTGGGGCTAGAAGAAATCAGAGCGAATTCACAAAACAAATTTACAACGCACAAGTTCTAGTGCTTTCCCGAGCGCTTTTCCACAGAAATCTAGCCCAGATTTTGGGTTTTCAGGTCTAATTCCTTGTCGGACTGTTAATTAATTGTTCTGCTGTGAACTGAAGTATAAATTACAGCCGTGAAATGCAGAGTTGAAAAAATTTAGCGCTGCTGATCGAACTTGGAAGTCGGCTTGTTGGACTACACTCGAAGTGGTTGAATTTTGGTTGAGCTGATTGCAAGTTGTTTTTCTATTTGCCAAGCTACGACAAAATGGTAAGTTTAAAAACAATTCTTTTATCGTCATTTTGCTCGTTTTTGTTTAGTTCTTTTATTTTTTTTCCCGAATGTCAAACCGAATTAACGTATTCAATTCAAATAGCCATAGTTGATGTTTAGATATCGTGAGCAATGCGCTCTTGGCAAAATTCATAACAGATCGAACGAGAATATTCGCAAAACCGGCTTTCAATTCGGAAATGAAAACCAAGATGGCGGCCAACCAATTGGCTTGCGTTATGACGTAATTAGAGTGCATCAATCCTAATGTCTGTAGTATGACGTCAGGCACTGCGCGCCAACAAGGTTTCGCTGCGTACTCTCAGCCAATCAGAACCGAGATAGTGGCATGGCTGAATAATAATTCTTCTTATTATTCAGCACATCGATGCACTGCCCAAATATGGTCATTGGAACGCCAATAGCTGTCTTCTGTACATGACATATATCCTGCGATATCCGTCTCTCAGGGAAATATGTTATGTTGAGCTCGTATTTAATACGCAAAAGTAACTCATTTCTGGGATTTTTTTGTGCTATCGATGTGCTGAATAATAAAACCATTATCCTGCTCGATTTTTGCAGAATATTGTCTGATTAAGCCAACTCGGGACTGCGTCCCTCGTCGGCTAAGTATCAGACAATATTCTGCGCAATCTCGCAGGATAATGGTTAAATATCCGTACGAAGGCTGAATCATTTTAATTAAAATTGTTTTCTTATTCGTTCAAACTTTTCATTGTTTTCATATTTATTTAATGTCTGAAATCTCGCCGATGTTGTCCAGTATTTTCGATTATTTCGCGTTCTAATCCACTAACTCGAATTGCATATCAAAAAGAAGCCGTCGTTTTTTGCAGTGCCTATAAAGAGACTGGGGCGAGCCGCGCCGGTTCCCTGTGGAGTCTCAAAATAGATCTAGCCTGGCTGCTAAGTTGGATCCAACATGGAGGATGCTTTGAAAGATCGAGTCCCTAAAATGTTTGGAAGTTCTCGCTAAAAATTCAGTGTTTTTCTGGCAAATGTCGCCGAAATTCTTATCAGAAGGGGATCTACCATCACTTCCAAATAAGGTAAATACTTCCAAATTTGGTTTTGGCCGTGAGCGTTTCAAAAACGACGGTTTTGATCAGGGTATCTTTGATATGTAAATACTGGCCACACCTGGAATGTGACATGTCAGTTCGACACCTACCCTGGTCACCAGAGTCTATGCCCGTGAATGAGTGAAGCTAGGAGACTGGTACCCAGTATTCGACACAGAATTTCCATCTCTGATTGTTCTTGGGTAGAACGTTGTCCAGTATTTTCGAATATTTCGCGACTAATCCACTAACTCGAAATGTAAATAGTGGTCACACCTGGAATGTGACATGACATGTTCCGTTCGACACCTACCCTCTGGGCACCAGAGTCTATGCCCCTGAATGAGTGAAGCTTGGAGACTGGTACCCAGGATATTCGACACCAGAATTTCCGTCTTGAATTTATCCTATCTTCCTTGCTAGCAGAGGCGCCTCTTTTCTCTGTATTTCGCTGAGAAATACAGAGAAAAGAGGCATATGCAAGCAGGGAATATCCTATCAGAAAACTTTGTTTACTCGTTTATAGCGGACGTGATTTTTCGGATTGAGACCGGCTTCCATGTGAATGTAGGGTGGGTGAGGTCGGTATGAAAACCAGAAAATACATTTCACTCATTTGGATGTCTCTACCGTTGAAAATTCGATTTGGTCCGAAGGTCGAAGACTGCAACACAAAAAATCCCACCGGTATTACAGAATGAATAAGTTAATATTTCGTTTGACCCCTAAGGCTCAAAAGCAAGAATTTTAATATATAGAGGATATTACAACGTGGCGCGAAGATATGAGTTTTATTTTCGAGTGGCAAGAACAGAGAAAATAAAATCCATATCTTCAAGCTACCGTGTAATTTTCTTTTTATTATATAGACAAACCAGAAAAAATATTCCAAATTGATTTCCAAGCACTTTTGTTTTGACCGATATCCTCACTAGTGAGGATATGGAAAATATGTCACTCAGGTCGCGGATGTAGCTTCATATGAGATCTACGAGTTGCGTATTTCCCAGTAAAACACTCGTGTCTATATAATAATTAAAAATATGTCTTATTTTATGCTCGCATGTTATCGTTATCACAGCTCTTAGAGATCGCACAAGCTTCGCCAACTACTGGCAAAATGGAAAGATCAACTCCCAGTATGGCCGTAGCTAGCGGGAAAACAGAGGGGGCAGTCCCCCTCCCCCAGTAAGACCAAAGGATGACCAAGGCTTGCCCCTCAGTCAAAACATTCTAGCTATGGCCTTGCCCTGTGCTCATGATCAAGTCACTGTTCGTACTTTCAGTCTAATACTCAGTTGTCCTCATTATTTGTATTCCAGTTCAACCTACTAGCAAGCCTAAGACCAATACAACAGCCATTTTAATAGGTGTGCTGGTCCCCGTGGTCTTTATTCTGATAGTCCTGACAGTGGTCATCGCGGTGCTTTGGAAGCAAAACAAACTCACCTCCATGTTCAGTTACAAGCGCTATGAGGACGAAGCTACCCCCAACAGAAGTGTACCACCACCAAACACTACAACGCCAGAAAATCACCCACTCTAAATTAGCCATGCAGCGCTGTTTACAAAACTAACTTCTTACGACACTGGAAATCACATCCTGAAATTCCATAGAAAACGACAACATTTTGCTATATTTTTAAGTTGTGGTTATAATGAGTTCTTTGCACATTTTATATTAGCCATAATATACATTGGTTGCACCAGTCTCAATAGGTAGGAAGTCTTCTTTAGGGGACAAAATGAGACCATGAGCGATTCTAAAACGACAAGAGAGAATGTTAGTTTTTTAACATAAATACAATGGTATATTATTCAAGTTTGCATTGTTGGTAGCATATCAAAATCCTATAGTGTCCACAATTAGCTTGTAGCTAAATACCTTTGACACTTTAATAAAGTTTATGTATGTATGTATGTAAGCTAAATTGTTCTGTTACATTATAAATTAGAATAATTGTGAGTCCTTTATCATATGTCCACGTAAAAAGTATCTGATATTGTGCCTTTTTCTAAGCGAATTTGGTGATTAACGTTTAGGTTGTGTTTTTGTGCATTAACCATGGGCCACCTTATATAGGGCGAGGGAACTTTTGTGACGATTCCCCATTCAGAGGGCGTTATGTAAACATGTTAAAAAGAACAAGGGTCTCATTTAGAAAATATAGATAAGATAGATAGTTGTATCGAGAATCTTAGTGTTTTAATGAATCAAATGAGTTATCGAGGAGCCTCAACGAGTCATGAGCTAAGTTATGAGTCAGGTCAGCGGCCTGAATTTGAGTTTATTTTCCACACACAGCTTACATTAATCAGGTACAGTAAAAATAGGAGCTGGCAGGGGACCCATGAAACCATCAGGTTTATCGAGTAGGGTCCCCTGTATTAGACGATGTTACAAAAAGAGGGAGAGAATTCCAAATTTTAGGACCTTGATATAAAATAGTAAACATCTTAATATTTGTTCTACAGGGGTGGCTACGGAATTGAGGGGCATATCGTGTGTTATAATTATGAATATTGCTACCAGTTAGAAATAAATTGTGAAAGGGGGCTGGTAGTAGATCATGATAGTAAGAGAACATAAACTTAGCAACATGAAATGAATTAATTTTGAATATGTCTAGGATTTTCAGTCTTGCAAAAAGGGTTGCTGAGTGGGCTCGAAATTCAGAATTTGTAATGGCACGGACCGCTCGCTTTTGGAGCAAAAAAAATACGATTTAAGTTAGAAACATACGTTGAAGACCAGACAATGGTGCAGTAAGTAAGAACCGGATAAATTAAGCTATAGTAAAGAGATACTTTGGTTGCAGTCGAAAGAAAAAAGCGAGACCTAAAAATAACACCGGCTGATTTAGAAATTTTTTGGCAAATATAATTAATATGAAATTGTCACGATAAATTGGAGTCCAAGTAAATGCCTAAAAATTTGACATGATCTTTCTGCACGATTGGCTGGTTATCATAGAGTATAGGAGCGGTGATGCGCGTTAACTTTTGTTGAGTTTGAAGAAAATGCAATTGTTTTTTTTGGTATTAACAGACAGTTTGTTAGCTTTCACCCAGAGGTCAACGTCAACCAGCTCCTTATTTAAAACATCAATAACAATTTTTGGGTCGGCCTACATGACAGCACATGATTCTCGCCTGAAGATTTCATGTTTGAGGAATGCGATGCTGTGTGAGAGGAACCGGTCCTTTCATCCCTTACACGATGCTTCAATCTTGGTGTCTCTGAGCAATCACTACCTAAAACATGTCTACGGGTTGCCCTGTTGTTGCAGAGATAACATCGCATGCATTATACATGACATTATGTGGCATGTTTTTGTGATCTATCAAGCGTTTTTGTGAAGAACTATCATTGAAATGTCCAGCAGTCTGCAGGATCATTCATTTTCAATTCTTTAAGAGAGAAACAACGAAAAAGCTGGTCTACCATTTTGCCAACTAGACAAATCTATCCAAGTTTGGTTGTCTACCTGTGCCATCCTTCCGGAGAAATGAACGTTTTTAAAAAGCAATGGTGACGTCATCGATGGGATCATAGCATGTGACCATCGTTGTGGACCCCCTTGCCAACTAGACAGCTTTATTCACAGGCAGCCCAAGTATAATGGTCGTTAAAAAAAATATTCTGGCTTGGCGATATTTATAGTGTTTAAGAGTAATCGAAAAACTCGCTAAATTGCTATAAAATCGTCACTGAGTTCTGGTAAATGATGGCAAATAAAAGTAGAAGACTTACATTAAGTTGTCCTGTTGTCCTTTCGTCGTCTAGAGGCGTTTAAGATTGTTTCCGAGGGTTCCACCGGGCCCCTCTAACCAGAGGGGAAGGCTCCAAACAACAATATCGAACGCCTCGCATCGCGACCGAATTTCTTCGATAAATCGCCACTCGATCGGCGCCCTAATCACACCAGGAGAACCGTCTTGCATATATCTTTCCTACAAAGCAGCGCTGTCTCGATTAAAACATCCGAACACGGTGAATTTCGGTATTTTTTCCGTTCAACTTCGACAAGCCAATTTCACCGACTTGCGAAGTCAGGGGCCCTTTGGCCCAGGAAAACCGTTGCTCCAGTTACAGCGTTATCCTAGCCAGGCCTTCTGGCTTGATAGCCAGGCCTTCTGGCTTGATAGCCAGGCCTTCTCGCTTGATAGCCAATGGGGACTGTGAACGACATGCAAATTTAGCCTGCCCCTACATGTGACAGTGACTTTTTGCGAGAAGGCCTGGCTATCAAGCCAGAAGGCCTGGCTATCAAGCCAGAAGGCCTGGCTATCAAGCCAGAAGGCCTGGCTAGGATAACGCTGTAACTGGAGCAACGGTTTTCCTGGGGCCAAAGGGCCCCTGACTTCGCAAGTCGGTGAAATTGGCTTGTCGAAGTTCAACGGAAAAAATACCGAAATTCACCGTGTTCGGATGTTTTAATCGAGACAGCGCTGCTTTGTAGGAAAGATATATGCAAGACGGTTCTCCTGGTGTGATTAGGGCGCCGATCGAGTGGCGATTTATCGAAGAAATTCGGTCGCGATGCGAGGCGTTCGATATTGTTGTTTGGAGCCTTCCCCTCTGGTTAGAGGGGCCCGGTGGAACCCTCGGAAACACTCTTAAACGCCTCCAGACGAGGAAAGGACAACAGGACAACTTAATGTAAGTCTTCTACTTTTATTTGCCATCATTTACCAGAACTCAGTGACGATTTTATAGCAATTTAGCGAGTTTTTCGATTACTCTTACACAAAGCCACATAAACACTATAAATATCGCCAAGCCAGAATATTTTTTTAACGACCATTATACTTGGGCTGCCTGTGCTTTATTCAAGTCTGCCGATGTTTTCTATTGGAGACATAGATTTTCTAAGTTATGATGATGTCATAGAACGTGGCCATCGTAATGCATTTTAAACAATTTGACTCATGGTTCATTGACTCGTAACTCATTTGAATTTTTAATCTCGATTAGTAGAGACTGGACTTTTGGTATGTTTGCGTGAAAGAACAAACTAGCAGATAAATCGTTTACCGTACACATAGCACATATGCAACGACTCCCGCTTCTCAGATAGCGACATCACGATATCTCACTCTGTGCTTTGGGTTTCGTCCTTCGGGGGTTGATGCTGAATAATTGGACCCTGATTATTGCTATTCTTTGGCATTTTTCTTCAATTGTTCATTATTCCTTTACACTTTTAAAGCATTATTCAAACTGTTATTCATTATTCAACTGTAGAAACGTATAATTGATTTTTCTACGCCTTTTCAACACAATAACTCACAATAACTCATTACGATGGCGAACATTCAGGCGCTGTTCCACAAGACCTACAAAATTGTTTTCGCGTGCTTAAAAAATGCGCTAATAAGTTTGATTGTCTTGTTAACGAAATGTTGTTCATCAAGCAGCTTAGACCGCGTCTGAACGTGCAGTCAGACTCCATACGCGCCAAAGTCTTTGTCTGATTTATGTAAATATAGTGACTCTGAACTCTAAGTACTCTGAACACTCGCATAATTTCCTACCCTTGATAATGGCGCCATGATGACGCCGAAACGTCGGACATTTTCGCTTTATGTTTTTGCTTGTTTAATAACTGTTATAATAATTCAAATCATGTGATGTTTTCTTCTTTTTTAGTGGTTCCATATCCACGTGGTAGGGCCGAATAAGTTTCAGAAAGTGGGCAACTTGAATATGTAGGTAAAGAGGTCTACTGGACGTCACCCAATGCTATTATTGTACCAGCCATATTGAATAGGAATGCATGTGTTTGAATGGGAATATGTGTGATTGAATGGGAATATATGTGTGTTTGAATGGGAATATATGTGTGTTTGAATGGGAATGTATATGTGTTTGAATGGGAATATGTGTGCTTGAATGGGAATATGTGTGTCTTTGAATGGAATTGTATGTGTGTGTGTCGATGGGAAAGTATGTGTGATTGAATGGGAATATATGTGTGTTTGAATGGGAATGTATATGTGTTTGAATGGGAATATGTGTGCTTCAATGGGAATATATGTGTCTTTGAATGGGATTATATGTGTGTTTCGATGGGAAAGTATGTGTGATTGAATGGGAATATATGTGTTTGAATAGGAATGTATGTGTGTAGCATAGTGCTGTACAAATCGTAGACTCATTCAAATGATCAAGTTTATAAATCTTGTTCTTTGGAAGTTTTTTAATCTTAGTGTACAGATAGTTAGACATGTTAGACCAATATAATTTACTTACACAGGTACAGTATATAAAAATATTTTGTATTATGCATGTACACCATAAAATAGTTTACTTTACAGTATTTGGCCCTTTTATATTAAGGGAAGTAATAAAAAACGCAGTGTGTAAAAATTAACAGAGTAACTTACAACTCACTCGTATCAGTTTATAATTTCATTATATTATAATTTATTTAATTATATTATAATTTATTTAATTATATTATAATTTATTTAATTATATTATAATGTAATTTGGTCATCCATGAGATACACGTACAATATCGGCATGTAACACTTTGTTAAGTAGTTTCACTATTAAGCACTTGGACCAAATTCTAATCCTGCACCTAACACTGACTAAGATTACAAGTCAGTCGTCCTAAGGAAAGAAAGAACAATATTTATGTTTCTTTGTTTAAGTCACTTCAAGTTCACACGAAGGCTGTTTGGAAATGTAGGATTAAACCAAGGAAGTTCAATCCGCACTTATTGACTTTCTACGACCAACCACCTCCCAACTGCATGTATAACCATGGGACAAAATCAAATGTCATTCAATCTAACATGGATACGAATAGGGAAACAAATTGTGGTACATTTTAGCAAAATGGCGTCTAAAATTATTATATACCGCTCACATTTTCTAGTATCTTATTGGTCGAGAGTGTATCACGTGAACGTGAAGAAATTCAACTGTTTCCCTGGTAACAACTGGGAGGGCAAAAGTATGTTTTATTGACCGGGAATAACAAATCCGCGTGACTGAAAAATATCAAAACCGGAAACCAAAAGCCGCCACCTTTGTACGTCTTTTGTACAATTCATTCACACATAAAAAACTCTTCTTTATTTCTCTGTTTCTGTTTTGTCCTCTTTGACACTTGATATGATAATAAAAATTCGGGAAACATCAGCGGTATCGGTACCAGAAAACATACGGTCCCAGTAAATAAGTGTTACAGTCAAAAGGCATGAAGCGTGCCCCCTAGAGTTGAATACTCAATTCATTATACCAAAAATTTTTCAATTCAACATTGAAAATTTTGTAATTTAAATAAGACAGTGCTCTGGGTGAACAATTACATATTCGGAAATCAAAATTTGGACATTTAACATTTTAATATTGAATTGAAAAATGCATTTTTGGATTGAATAATGAAATCAATAATGGAATAATGAATTGAATATTCAACACTAGGGGGGCACGCTTCATGTCTTTTGACTGTAAATGTTTATGTGTACATCCTACTACATGTTGATGGATAACCTACCCACTCATCATGTAGCACCTTTGTTATGTACATCTCACAACATATTGATGGATAACCTATAACCCACTCATCATGTAGCACCTTTGTTATGTACATCCCACTACATGTTCATGGATAACCTAACAGCTCATCATAAACACATTTGTTATGTACATCTCACTACAGGTTGATGGATAACCTACCCACTCATCATGTAGCACATTTGTTATGTACATCCCACTACATGTTGATGGATAACCTACCCACTCATCATGTAGAACCTTTGTTATGTACATCCCACTACATGTTGATAGATGACCTACCCACTCATCATGTAGCACCTTTGTTATGTACATCCCACTACATGTTGATAGATAACCTACCCACTCATCATGTAGCACCTTTGTTATGTACATCCCACTACAGGTTGATGGATAACCTACCCACTCATCATGTAGCACCTTTGTTATGTACATCTCACTACATGTTGATGGATAACCTACCCACTCATCATGTAGCACCTTTGTTATGTACATCTCACTACAGGTTGATGGATAACCTACCCACTCATCATGTAGCACCTTGGTTATGTACATCCCACTACAGGTTGATGGATAACCTACCCACGCATCATGCAGCACCTTTGTTATGTACATCTCACTACATGTTGATGGATAACCTACCCACTCATCATGTAGCACCTTTGTTATGTACATCCCACTACATGTTGAAGGTTAACCTACCCACGCATCATGCAGCACCTTTGTTATGTACATCTCACTACAGGTTGATGGATAACCTACCCACTCATCATGTAGCACCTTGGTTATGTACATCCCACTACAGGTTGATGGATAACCTAGCCACTCATTATGTAGCACCTTTGTTATGTACATCCCACTACATGTTGATGGATAACCTACCCACGCATCATGCAGCACCTTTGTTATGAACATCCTACTACATGTTGATGGATAACCTACCCACTATCATGTAGCACCTTTGTTATGTACATCTCACTACATGTTGATGGATAACCTACCCACTATCATGTAGCACCTTTGTTACTATGAAAATCAGTAGAGTGGCAAAGCGACCGCTTCAAAAATGTATCACGTGATGTGCGATTTTTGTACCACGTGATGTAGTTTTTTGTACCACGTGATGCAGATTTTGTAGCACCGGGCAATCGCAGGAGAAGCCAGCGAGGTGAGTTTCTCAGTGTGCGCCAAACAATATGGAGTTTAGAGCAACCTCGACAAAAATATGGCTTAAACAGTTCCACTTGGAGCATTTAAGTGAACAATTTGAACAAAATGGATTCGAGCCAGTTGGGACGAAATTTTCCAAGGTAGTTTCAGGCTCAAGCTCGGCGAGAAACGCATACTGGAATAACAAATTACGACATATCAAAGGTAAGCGCCTTTCGCTGTTTCTCTTTCCATACACTAACGCATGCACAGTTTCATTCATGGTTTTTTTTAAGGGTCCTGCACGAGTTATTGGCGTAGCATGCGCTCCAGCAGCAAAGAACCAGGATGTGCAGAAAACGGCGGCAGCCTCGCAACAAAACGATTCCAAAGGCAAACAAACAAGAAAGAAGCTCACGTATGAAAACCCAGCAGAGAATGTGACGCCAAAATTATCTCCTCTGGAATCCTACATAGCCCAGCATAGAGTTGTAATAAACCAACAAAATAGAATTGTTCGACAACTAGAGCAAGAAATTGCCGAATTCGCAAGCGAGAAAGAGGGCGCAACAGCTACTAGTCGCGCGCCATGTTGTAGCAAGTGCCACAGGAGAGAAGGTCACAACAGACTCGACTGTCCGTACCCAACTCCATGCACGAGCTCGACAACAAAAATGTAAACAACAAGCAGCTGAACAGAAGTTGTTGCGTGAAATGCAAGCTGAACTAGAAAGCAGAAAGAGGTCATGCACCAGTGTGGAAAATCGCTATGTAACAAAACTTAAGCAAGTTTTAATTGAGAGCTACCCAAGTAGATATACCAGAATGGCTACCAATGGAACAATGATTGAAGATTGGAGATCCATCAACAGCGATAGCAAGATAATCGAAAAAGAGTTCAAAGGGCGGATTCCTTCCCCTTCCGAAGTGCGCGACACTTTGTCCAACTCCGAAACACTTGTGCCTGACCAGCTCCAAAACGTGGCAATTGTTGGCAAAACAAAAATGCATAATCCTTTTAAAAAACTCTGGGAAGATCGAGGAATTGTGTGGCCAAAAGACCAGAGAGAGCATCAGTTTCGTGCGAAAGGTTTTAATGTTGCTTGTTCGAGTTCACAACCAACGGGTTCATGTGCTGCTGGGGTCGGCGCTAACAACCAGCATTAAGACGGTGAATTGCGTTCACCACAGAGAAAGAAAACCCCGAACATGGAAGCATATTCTCGTTCCGAAGAGGACGATTATCAACTGGCTCTAGCAATGCAGCAAAGCCTTGAAGAACTGTAGTCCTGCCGCTCGGCGATTCTATAGAAACAAGAACAATTGGCTAAAAGTAGGTTTGGTGATTCATGTTTCTCACATTGCCATAAAAAGTAATTTCCGAAAGACAACATACCTAGTACGGGGAAATCGAGTTAATGTTTTTACGTTAAACACTTGCTTATATGAAATGTTGATTAGTTTGATTGTAAATTCTGATTTGAGAGTTTATAATACCCGTGTTTAGTAGTTCGAAACAGCAGTTTTGATCAGGGAAACTTGAATGCATTACAGTAAACAAGTGTTCGTTCGCTCAGATCTTTTATTTTATTTCTATACATGTGTAACCCACAGACCCGTGCGTGTTTTTCCTTTGAAGGCTTTAATTCTGAGGGCTAAATGTACAAATCAAGACACAAAGGGTTCCATTTCTTCTCTCGAGAATTATTTTCAGTTTTTGAAAAACAAATTCGACTTGGTCTAGCTCGGGCGAATAAGTAGGTAAATAAACTACATCTATTCCCATTGTATCTAGCCAGTATCCCAGGGCATATCCTCCATCGAAGTGATGAATATAGAACTAAGTCTCCGGACATTAGAACCGGGTTGCCATTTGTTTGCATGTGCTCGCTAGCTTCATGGAAAAAAGTAAGAAAGTCGATCGTGTCCGTTGCTCCATCAATGGTATTGACACTGAATACCGTCAAGATCAGCCAGCAGGCTTAGTGTAACGTTCGGAGAATTAAAAAATCTTCCCACCTCGACGCACGGTGTGTTTACAATCGAATGTCCGTACCGTTTGTTGCAGTCGTACAGCGAGACCCCACTCTCATCGAAAAATCTGCGGCGATATGCGTCAACTTGACTAAAAATCCACAAAGTTTTGGCAATAATTAATGTTCTCAATTGTGAACTTATTGTTTATGTTCCTGCTAATTCTTTTCCAAATCTGTTTTCCTTCGAGCATGTTGTTTCTAACCGCGCGACCAACAGCAGAAACAGAAGTTCCCGCAACCAAATTTCCATGCTGTAAAACTACACGTAGTATATTCCGATACGACTGAGATGGTTTATCTGTCTTCATGAGTTCGATTAGATGAAGTTCTCCGGGTCCAAGCTTTCCTGGATTCCCTGTAAAACGTTCTTTATTCTCTACGCCTCCAGTAGACACGAAGTGTTCCCAGATCTCCTTCGCGGTTTTTCCATACACGTTGTGTTTCCGTCCTATCTTGCTATCTCGGTCCAATTGCCGGGGAAAAAGCCAGTCACACTGTTTCCCCCATTTTCAAGAATAGTGTCTATTAAGGACACTTTCCGCTCTCATAATATCGTCCTTGTTTATTGAAGGCCATTTTCTTCAACGCGGCGCTCAATTTTGCCCGGTGCTACAAAATCTGCATCACGTGGTACAAAAAAAAGTACATCACGTGGTACTAAAAACGCACATCACGTGATACATTTTTCAAGTGGTCGCTTTACCACTCTACTGATTTTCATAGTATGTACATCTCACTACATGTTGATAGATGACCTACCCACTCATCATGTAGCACCTTTGTTATGTACATCCCACTACATGTTGATAGATGACCTACCCACTCATCATGTAGCACCTTTGTTATGTACATCTCACTACATGTTGATAGATGACTTACCCACTCATCATGTAGCACCTTTGTTATGTACATCTCACTACATGTTGATAGATGACCTACCCACTCATCATGAAGCACCTTTGTTATGTACATCTCACTACAGGTTGATAGATGACCTACCCACTCATCATGTAGCACCTTTGTTATGTACATCTCACTACAGGTTGATAGATGACCTACCCACTCATCATGTAGCACCTTTGTTATGTACATCTCACTACAGGTTGATAGATGACCTACCCACTCATCATGTAGCACCTTTGTTATGTAAATCTCCCTACACGTTGATGGATAACATACCCACTCATCATGTAGCACCTTTGTTATGTACATCTCACTACAGGTTGATAGATGACCTACCCACTCATCATGTAGCACCTTTGTTATGTACATCTCCCTACACGTTGATGGATAACATACCCACTCATCATGTAGCACCTTTGTTATGTACATCTCACTACAGGTTGATAGATGACCTACCCACTCATCATGTAGCACCTTTGTTATGTACATCTCACTACAGGTTGATAGATGACCTACCCACTCATCATGTAGCACCTTTGTTATGTACATCTAACTAGATGTTGATAGATGACCTACCCACTCATCATGTAGCACCTTTGTTATGTACATCTCACTACATGTTGATAGATAACATACCCACTCATCATGTAGCACCTTTGTTATGTACATCTCCCTACACGTTGATGGATAACATACCCACTCATCATGTAGCACCTTTGTTATGTACATCTCACTACAGGTTGATGGATAACATACCCACTCATCATGTAGCACCTTTGTTATGTACATCTCACTACAGGTTGATAGATGACCTACCCACTCATCATGTAGCACCTTTGTTATGTACATCTCACTACATGTTGATAGATGACTTACCCACTCATCATGTAGCACCTTTGTTATGTACATCTCACTACATGTTGATAGATGACTTACCCACTCATCATGTAGCACCTTTGTTATGTACATCTCACTACATGTTGATAGATGACCTACCCACTCATCATGTAGCACCTTTGTTATGTACATCTCACTACAGGTTGATAGATGACCTACCCACTCATCATGTAGCACCTTTGTTATGTACATCTCACTACAGGTTGATAGATGACCTACCCACTCATCATGTAGCACCTTTGTTATGTACATCTCACTACAGGTTGATAGATGACCTACCCACTCATCATGTAGCACCTTTGTTATGTAAATCTCCCTACACGTTGATGGATAACATACCCACTCATCATGTAGCACCTTTGTTATGTACATCTCACTACAGGTTGATAGATGACCTACCCACTCATCATGTAGCACCTTTGTTATGTACATCTCCCTACACGTTGATGGATAACATACCCACTCATCATGTAGCACCTTTGTTATGTACATCTCACTACAGGTTGATAGATGACCTACCCACTCATCATGTAGCACCTTTGTTATGTACATCTCACTACAGGTTGATAGATGACCTACCCACTCATCATGTAACACCTTTGTTATGTACATCTAACTAGATGTTGATAGATGACCTACCCACTCATCATGTAGCACCTTTGTTATGTACATCTCACTACATGTTGATAGATAACATACCCACTCATCATGTAGCACCTTTGTTATGTACATCTCCCTACACGTTGATGGATAACATACCCACTCATCATGTAGCACCTTTGTTATGTACATCTCACTACAGGTTGATGGATAACATACCCACTCATCATGTAGCACCTTTGTTATGTACATCTCACTACAGGTTGATAGATGACCTACCCACTCATCATGTAGCACCTTTGTTATGTACATCTCACTACATATTGATAGATGACCTACCCACTCATCATGTAGCACCTTTGTTATGTACATCTCACTACATGTTGATGGATAACATACCCACTCATCATGTAGCACCTTTGTTATGTACATCTCCCTACACGTTGATGGATAACATACCCACTCATCATGTAGCACCTTTGTTATGTACATCTCACTACAGGTTGATAGATAACCTACCCACTCATCATGTAGCACCTTTGTTATGTACATCCCACTACATGTTGATAGATGACTTACCCACTCATCATGTAGCACCTTTGTTATGTACATCTCACTACATGTTGATAGATGACCTACCCACTCATCATGTAGCACCTTTGTTATGTACATCTCACTACAGGTTAATAGATGACCTACCCACTCATCATGTAGCACCTTTGTTATGTACATCTAACTAGATGTTGATAGATGACCTACCCACTCATCATGTAGCACCTTTGTTATGTACATCTCACTACATGTTGATAGATAACCTACCCACTCATCATGTAGCACCTTTGTTATGTACATCTCCCTACAGGTTGATAGATGACCTACCCACTCATCATGTAGCACCTTTGTTATGTACATCTCACTACAGGTTGATGGATAACATACCCACTCATCATGTAGCACCTTTGTTATGTACATCTCACTACAGGTTGATAGATGACCTACCCACTCATCATGTAGCACCTTTGTTATGTACATCTCACTACATGTTGATAGATGACCTACCCACTCATCATGTAGCACCTTTGTTATGTACATCTCACTACATGTTGATGGATAACATACCCACTCATCATGTAGCACCTTTGTTATGTACATCTCCCTACACGTTGATGGATAACATACCCACTCATCATGTAGCACCTTTGTTATGTACATCTCCCTACACGTTGATGGATAACATACCCACTCATCATGTAGCACCTTTGTTATGTACATCTCACTACAGGTTGATGGATAACATACCCACTCATCATGTAGCACCTTTGTTATGTACATCTCACTACAGGTTGATAGATGACCTACCCACTCATCATGTAGCACCTTTGTTATGTACATCTCACTACATGTTGATAGATGACCTACCCACTCATCATGTAGCACCTTTGTTATGTACATCTCCCTACACGTTGATGGATAACATACCCACTCATCATGTAGCACCTTTGTTATGTACATCTCAAAACAGGTTGATAGATGACCTACCCACTCATCATGTAGCACCTTTGTTATGTACATCTCCCTACACGTTGATGGATAACATACCCACTCATCATGTAGCACCTTTGTTATGTACATCTCACTACAGGTTGATAGATGACCTACCCACTCATCATGTAGCACCTTTGTTATGTACATCTCACTACATGTTGATAGATGACCTACCCACTCATCATGTAGCACCTTTGTTATGTACATCTCACTACATGTTGATGGATAACATACCCACTCATCATGTAGCACCTTTGTTATGTACATCTCCCTACACGTTGATGGATAACATACCCACTCATCATGTAGCACCTTTGTTATGTACATCTCACTACAGGTTGATGGATAACATACCCACTCATCATGTAGCACCTTTGTTATGTACATCTCACTACAGGTTGATAGATGACCTACCCACTCATCATGTAGCACCTTTGTTATGTACATCTCACTACATGTTGATAGATGACCTACCCACTCATCATGTAGCACCTTTGTTATGTACATCTCACTACATGTTGATGGATAACATACCCACTCATCATGTAGCACCTTTGTTATGTACATCTCCCTACACGTTGATGGATAACATACCCACTCATCATGTAGCACCTTTGTTATGTACATCTCCCTACACGTTGATGGATAACATACCCACTCATCATGTAGCACCTTTGTTATGTACATCTCACTACAGGTTGATGGATAACATACCCACTCATCATGTAGCACCTTTGTTATGTACATCTCACTACAGGTTGATAGATGACCTACCCACTCATCATGTAGCACCTTTGTTATGTACATCTCACTACATGTTGGTAGATGACCTACCCACTCATCATGTAGCACCTTTGTTATGTACATCTCACTACATGTTGATGGATAACATACCCACTCATCATGTAGCACCTTTGTTATGTACATCTCCCTACACGTTGATGGATAACATACCCACTCATCATGTAGCACCTTTGTTATGTACATCTCACTACAGGTTGATAGATGACCTACCCACTCATCATGTAGCACCTTTGTTATGTACATCCCACTACATGTTGATAGATGACTTACCCACTCATCATGTAGCACCTTTGTTATGTACATCTCACTACATGTTGATAGATGACCTACCCACTCATCATGTAGCACCTTTGTTATGTACATCTCACTACATGTTGATAGATGACCTACCCACTCATCATGTAGCACCTTTGTTATGTACATCTCCCTACACGTTGATGGATAACATACCCACTCATCATGTAGCACCTTTGTTATGTACATCTCACTACAGGTTGATAGATGACCTACCCACTCATCATGTAGCACCTTTGTTATGTACATCTCCCTACACGTTGATGGATAACATACCCACTCATCATGTAGCACCTTTGTTATGTACATCTCCCTACACGTTGATGGATAACCTACCCACTCATCATGTAGCACCTTTGTTATGTACATCCCACTACAGGTTGATAGATGACCTACCCACTCATCATGTAGCACCTTTGTTATGTACATCTCCCTACACGTTGATGGATAACATACCCACTCATCATGTAGCACCTTTGTTATGTACATCTCCCTACACGTTGATGGATAACATACCCACTCATCATGTAGCACCTTTGTTATGTACATCCCACTACAGGTTGTTGGATAACCTACCCACTCATCATGTAGCACCTTTGTTATGTACATCCCACTACATGTTGATAGATGACCTACCCACTCATCATGTAGCACCTTTGTTATGTACATCCCACTACAGGTTGTTGGATAACCTACCCACTCATCATCTGCAGCACCTTCCCCCTCCTGTCCCGAGGATGTGTCCTCCTTCACGACTGCACCTTTAAATGACATGACCTTGTCTGTCCATGATGTTCCTGCCCCCTCTCCCCCTGAGTAGTTAGACACTGCCGAGCTTTGGTCATCAAGTATGACAATGGAATCTGAATTGAATTAAATATGATCAAAGTCTCTGTATCCAGTATTTCAATTCATGTTAAAGGGGCACTCGCACGCTAGCCTGACAAGCTAATAATTGAAATCGCAATCCAACTCCATCCTCTTGATAATAGATAATAACACTATAGCGCTATTCACTGTTTATCAACATGGTAACAAAGGTTTCTCACCAGGAACATGTTTACTAGTGTTCCGTTAGTACACAAGAAAAAGTCCACCCGAATCCACCAATGGCAACTTCCTTATTTTGAGTTTTGAAAATTCCTCATTGTAGCGCTATTGTTACGCCATTGTTATTCATGAGTTTACCGGCACTTGAGCCTTCGAAACCGGAAGATATTCTATAGTGTGTATATCAAAATACTTCCATATTCTCTGCTCCAGGGGCCATGGTTTGATTCACAGACTTCATTTATAAATCGCTAGCCACGTCACAAATAAATATCTAGCTTTTTGGCATTTAGTTTCGATTTTTTACGCGATTTCACGCTTTCAATATAGACTTCGTATGGGATTTGAAAATATGAGTTCCGTAAATATACCAGAAAATGTCTTCTGAAGCAATTTTTATTGCCAAGGAGTTACTAAATAAAGTGAAATGATCATTCTTGGAAGTCAGAAACATTCAGAGATTAGCCGGGCCGGCACTACACTCTATAAAATTCATCATTCTCAGAAACAGTGGAAAAATAGTTAAGTGCTGCGAACAACAAAGGTTAAAACAAGCTGCCAAAAGAACTCGGTAATTTTGACTTTTCGCATGATCTGATTTTTGCTGATTTTCTTCCTGTGATATGAGAGAGTGTCAGGAACAATATTAAGAAGAAAAACCTTTTGTTTTCATTTTGAGCTCTTTTTCGGCCTAAAATGACTGGACTATTAGATTTCATGAAAATGAGGAATTTTCAAAACTCAAAAAAGGAAGTTGCCATGGGAGGATTCGGGTGGACTTTTTTTTGTGTACTAACGGGCCACTAGTAAACATGTTCCTGGTGAGAAACCTTTGTTACCATTTTTGTCCAACCTTTAGTAAAAATATTTTTTCATTTACTGGACTAAAGCTACTGTGAAAACCCGGAAAAACTTTGAAGCAAATTTATGTTCACATAAATTAAAGTTAATGTGACAACCGTGACACACAACAGAGTCAAGTAAGGCGATATGTGATCAAAGGGAAGCTGGGTTCTCAATTGACCCCCACGCGTCATGACACTGGGTATCATTTGCCCCAGCCAATCAGATCTCAGGTCTCACGTGCACTGCCTTTGGGTGCTGACAAACATGTTTACCTTCGGTCAAGTCTGCCCTCGACTTTCAGTTCATTTCACTCGCTCTGGTAGCCATTATATTTCCTGCTCAAGTAAATTCTATACATTCTACGCTAAATCCTAGAATCACCTCGCTTTTACACGGGTCATCGGATCGACCGGACCCTCGACTTCCGCTTGTAAGATGCGAAGAACTCGCAAAGAAGCCCACCTTGGACAGGGAAATTCGAACGCAAACAACATCGAACCGCAAGTCAACGCCGCGCGTTCTGTCGCCGAGCTTCGAGACCTCTGCCGTCAGCATAACCTCGCTAGCACAGGCCGTAGCAACACATTGGAGGGCCTGACATCTTTCGGGGAACCGATGTCGAGGGACAGCCGGCCTAAACGTCGAACTTGATCATAGTGCAAGCCAGCCAAGCAAGAGTGAGCACAGGGAACGCCCCCAACATGATCAGGCTTTCACCAGCGGTCAGATCGATGGAATAAAACAGCAGTGCAAGGGAGACAGTCACCGTCGCTTCGAGGGACTTCCACGGGGAGGCTGCCAGAGCTGCACTCGATGTTTTGCGGGGCACCACAAACCAGCCGGAGATCTGAGTGGCCATGTCACGGCCTCACTCACATTCCGTGGTCGATCACAGGGCCGAGCGCTCCATCACCGTTTCACACCTTAAGGTACTAGAGGAGGCTCATGATCGAAATTTCAATTCTCCCCAGAATTACCCAACCTGATGGTGATACTATTTATCATATAGGGTAGTTTAAAACTTTGAAAGCTCACGAATTCCTACAAAAATCAAGAGAGAAATGCAACGTTTTTTGCGCCAAATATTGTAATGTTATATACCTTGTTTTTATCCTGCCCGAGGTATTTATCTGGTATTGTTGCAGTGACCCTTGACCTACTGTTAGTCATTAACTGGACACGAAAAAGTACTTTATTTTTGTTCATAGAGGTTTTAATCATTCGTAGCAACGAAATAATTTCCAGAGGTTGCTTCTTTTCCTCTCCTAATGTTACAAACAATGACATATTATCAGTTGTTGTGTTGGTCAAGCCGGATCGCATTTCATTTCCCCGTATTTAATCCCTGGTGGAGTCATGCCGTGTGCATTGATTTGATTGATCGATGAATCATTCCTAAGACATAAAAACATGTTTTTGGCAGCTTAAAAAACAGATTCTTACTTGTTATAAAAAGCCAATGTTTCAAAAACCAAAATTTCGCAGCTATGTGGTTTGTTCTGAGCTTGTTTACGAGCGCGCGTGTCTTCTGAAACTTGAGTAATCCGATTTACTTTGCTTAGTAGCGTGTACTTATTTTCGCGCGAAAAACATTGCTGTATAAGGGCAAAAGATCCTTATTTGGGGGAAATATTGAATACAAAAGACCGCTGACTGGTTAAAAATAACCTACACAGACGCATCTTGCCAACCGAAGCGAACAAAGCCATAGAATCGAAAATTCGTGAAGTAAGGAAGTTATTTCACTGTAATTAAGGCGCTTGAACACCGAAAATGATGAATAAGTGCGCGTAGATTTCAGCTCTGTCTCTGAAACGAAAAGATAGTGCATTTAGAAGGATTTTGACCATGGCCGTGTGGAAACTCATAATATTATTAATTCTGTTGCGTTTTGACTTTATTAATCTGTAACCTATTAACTTATTAATTTTTTGTTACGTGTACGGTCAATTTTGTCCCTTTTTTTTTTTTAATGCAAAATAACCTGGTGCACTTAGTTTGGGTCTGCTGTTAAAAACGTGTGAGTTTTTAGATTTTTAGTGAAAATGCAATGGTTACTATGGAGACCGATACTCGCGAAACAGGGCGTGGCATGCGCATTACATCAAAACAAAGCTAAATGTTTAATAAAAACATGCTGAAATGCTGATTGGGTAAAACGAAATATAAAGCGAGATATAATTTTTCAAATTGTTCTAAAACTACTGTTAGTTTTCGGAGCCCCGGTCTTGGTGTGCTGGGAGACATTTGTTTTTCGGCGAGTTATTTGTACAAAAAGCCAATAGCGCTAAGGATATAAGCAACCTAGCAAATCTATAGAAACTTAACAGATCATTGAATATGTAGTCAAGGGCTACGTTATTCAGGGAGTTAAACATTTGTCGATGATGTCATTTGAAATAGTGTCATGCTGTTTTTTTTTTTTTTTTTTTTTTTTTTTTTAATGAATTCTCTTTTGTCCATGCCATGAATGCCAACCGCAACTCAACCTGACAATTTGTGAGCCGCGCCCAAGCCTGCATGATTTCCAGATTGCAACAAGGTGATGGCCATGATTACAGCTACAATTACCACCACAGTCGAGAGCATGAAACGGTATCCGTCAAGACCTGAGGCCCAGCAGACATTTGTCGATATTCCAGACTGCCTTTCCCCTTCCTTGAAGACCAGTAGTGAGTGTGTTTCCTTTGGTAGCTATAGAACTGAACCGTTGCTTCTCAGTTGCCTCGTTGGCATTAAGAGCTTCCATAAGCCTCATTAAGACACTTGGCCGATGGTTCTCTGGTTCGTTAGGAGCATTACAAGGTCCAAATTCACTTCCTTTTAGGGCACGGGCTACAGCAGGCTGTTTTACCTCCGTAAGCTGTTTTACCTAATTGAGGTTTGCTATGGTAACTTCAAGTCAAGATTATCAAAAATGTGAAACCTTCAAGGGGGCTGACTGCATCTCTCAACAAGGGGTTGGGGCCCTCAGGGTATTGTGGTTACAGCCCTATGTAAGCGGATAGACTCGAGGGATGTGGGACTGGGGTCGTCTATGGGGAATACACTTCGTGTATTTGTGGGAAAAAGTGCTCCCATATTGGTCACCCTTTGCCCCATAGACGCACTAAACTAGGGCCAACCCTCCAGCATATAGCTTCGTTACCATGGTTACATGGAGGGAGACCCTAGATAGGCTAAGACCTCTCAATGGGGGATTGTAACCCCCGGTAGAGGATCGAGGTCAAGGGGATTGTAACCCCTTGCCTCTAGCTCCCACAAATCAAATAAGACCTCACAGGGGATTGTAACCCCTCCAGAGGATGTTGCCATGGGGATTGTAACCCCTTGGATAGTAGTTGTTTTGACATTTGTGTGACCAATTTTGGGGGTACTCCATCCCCTACCCCATTATCCCACACAAAGGTGTTGTGTTGTGTCATGGGTTGGGAGCATTAAAGCAAATTTATGTTCACATAAATTAAAGTTAATGTGACAACCGTGACACACAACAGAGTCAAGTAAGGCGATATGTGATCAAAGGGAAGCTGGGTTCTCAATTGACCCCCACGCGTCATGACACTGGGTATCATTTGCCCCAGCCAATCAGATCTCAGGTCTCACGTGCACTGCCTTTGGGTGCTGACAAACATGTTTACCTTCGGTCAAGTCTGCCCTCGACTTTCAGTTCATTTCACTCGCTCTGGTAGCCATTATATTTCCTGCTCAAGTAAATTCCCTCCCTCCCTCCCTTGCACACGTCTTCTGATGTTTTTGATCACATTTCGCCTGTACACGTAGCTTATAAAGAAGGCAGATCTAGAGTTTGTACATAACCGTTAGCATTGCACATGCCCAGTCTTAAGTTATATGTATGGAGTAGACATTGGTTCTGTTCGGTTATCAATCGATTGAAAGGACTCATGTAACCTGCACATTACAATTTGTGAATTTCTCAGAAACGGAAATAAGGACAATAGGACACATTAACAATATACTATATACATTCTAGTGCTGAAAGAAAATGTATGAGACCAATAATGATAGTAGCTTCACAGAGTGTCAATAAAAGGATGGGTAGGGAAAAAGTGCTCCCATATTGGTCACCCTTTGCCCCATAGACGCACTAAACTAGGGCCAACCCTCCAGCATATAGCTTCGTTACCATGGTTACATGGAGGGAGACCCTAGATAGGCTAAGACCTCTCAATGGGGGATTGTAACCCCCGGTAGAGGATCGAGGTCAAGGGGATTGTAACCCCTTGCCTCTAGCTCCCACAAATCAAATAAGACCTCACAGGGGATTGTAACCCCTCCAGAGGATGTTGCCATGGGGATTGTAACCCCTTGGATAGTAGTTGTTTTGACATTTGTGTGACCAATTTTGGGGGTACTCCATCCCCTACCCCATTATCCCACACAAAGGTGTTGTGTTGTGTCATGGGTTGGGAGCATTAAAGAGAGTTTTTCAGCAATTCAATTTTGACAAAAAAAAATTCCTACTTCTCGGAGCTCTAGGTCGGACTTTAAGATATTGACCTCAAATTTACGGAGATGATAGACACCTGTAGTGTTTAGAGAATGCAGAGTGTGGTACAATTGCCTTTACTTACCAATATAAGGTCCCCCTCCTCTGGTTCTAAGCCTTACATGGCCTCCATTTTGTAATTCTACATTTTCTATTTCTTTCTCTTCACTCCAGAAGGAAGCAAGGTTCTTTGACTCTGCTATTCTTGCTTCAAGAAGCTTCTGAAGTTCTGTTACTGTGGTTAATGCAGTGACCTGTGATGCAGTTAGCTTGTCTGACTCACCAACAGAACAGGTTTCTGAAAAGAGAAGTGAATAAGACCTTAATAAGATTTCGGCGTCAAATTTTCTGTGTCGTTAGAAGATGACAACACCTAAAAAACCGTGTAAGGAAATTTTTATTTTTTATTTGAAAAAATTTTTTTTCAACTTTGCGATCTAATATTTTCGTAAATATGCAAAATATCAAAAATCGCTCACACGGTTTTGCAGTTCATTTCTTCAAGATTAAAATCTGACAAAGTTTGAAATCGCTAATGGTCTGGAGCGTCTCAAGTAAACAAGGTAGTTTTTAGTTCGGGGACGTTACTGCGATTTTCATAATTCTGTGAACTCTCGCTATCGATTTCCAACCGTAAAACTGCCTTCTGGCTTCCGACAATCAAAGCCCCGAGTCTTTTCGTCGTCACTTTTTGTGCTTTTTGATTGGCCCAGCGCTTAAGCAGTGCTAAAATGGCTTCCTGACACCCGAGCAACGATTACGTCCTGGCCAATCAAAAGCTGAAAGAGTAACGATGAAAACACTCGGGAGTTTGATTGACGGAAGCCAGAAGGCGCGGTTTGACGGTTGGAAATCGTTAGCGGGAGTTCGCAGAATTATGAAAATCGCAGTAAGATATAAGAAAAAGTCAAACTTCGTTAAAATGAACAACTTTATTAGATAGAACAATCTTTTAGCTTGAAAACGATATATAACACATAGCATAAATTGCGACGCGACGAGAGTTTTTTGACGCAAGCATGTCGTTTTCCCTGACCGGGACCTTTAAAACGTTTTTTCGTGGGTTTTAGTTGTTTAAAAGAAGAGATTTGCAACAAGAATACAATAGATTTGCGTGACTTTTTAAAGCATATCAAAACATTTTCTTGGGGACTGTTTGTTAATTACGTCGCAGTGGGGGCTGGTGGTTTTTTTTCTGCTCGTAGGTTTTGTGAAAACCCCCGTACAAAAAAGTAGTTTCAATTTCTACCCCCTTCGAAAAACGGCTATTTGAAATTTTACCCCCCTTACCATGCGTGCTAATCGACTAAGCTAGTATCAGTCTCCTATGGTTTAACAATATCACCAGGTCACCTTTCTTTCAAAATGGCATCTAAACTAAGTACGACTGTAGAAGAGGATGTACCGGTAGAACAAGCTCTAAACTGGTAAGAAAAGAGAGGAGAAGTTCGACAGAAATCTTTAGTAGGAAATCTTTAGTTGGCTCAGGACACTTCGGAACAGTGCTCTGCGTTTCACGCAACAGGGGGGTGAAGGCGGGTAGCGATCACGAATCACGGACCGATTTATCGTTATTTCACGAATCACGGAAGTAAAATTTTAAAAACAATTATGAAAGTTGTGTTTTAAAAGCAGAACAGATACGCCAAAACACAAAGAGGGCGCGTACTGAGCGGAGTAAGAGGGGTGTCCAAGATCGCGTTTACTGAAATGGCGCAGTAAAGGTTAATATTTGATGTACTTAAGGGACGGACCATTTGATATTTGATGGGGAGGGTGGCAAATTTTTTTGGGGGCTCGATATTTTTTTCGCGTCCAGTTTTGCTGCTCGATGTTTTTCCCTAGAACGTGACTTGTGCTCGATTTTTTTCCTGATATTTCTTTTGATGGTTTGAGATTTTACTTAAATTATGTCGCCATCAAAACGACAATTGATCACAAGTCAATAAAGTACGATTTCAAGCTCTCCTGTTATTTTATTATTTCGCGAAATTGGTTTGCTCATAGCATCCAGATCAGTTCAGGTTTTTGGTCACCGGATTGAGGATTTTCGCTACTATGAAGATGTTCGGATCAGTACCGAGCCTTGCTTGTATGTCTCTGCGGATGCGCGCGAAGCGCGCTGCGATTTTGAAAATCAAACTACGCCGTTAATTAAATTCTTATTTCTGGGACACGAAAATCACGCTGAAGAAATGGAGTCACGGAAGAAACATAATAGAAATTTTCCAAAATTAAACATAGCCAAGTACGACCAAAGTATCCTCTTTATGCGTGCGAAGCGCGCTGCAAATTTGTGAATTGGAAAAGTCCAGGAGTAAATGAGAACTTGGTTTATTGCGCTTTCTGACGGGTTGCTAAACCTTTATTTACTGTTTGCTGATAGTAAATTTACTCAATTTTAAAAAGACATTTTAATGTTGTAGATAGCGAGCGCGCAGCGCGAGCCGACCAAAAACCAATCTATTTCTAAGGACGTCAGGTTCCCTAAAAAGCAGCCAGGAGAGAATGAGCCTGCTCGATATTGGTCCAAATGGTCCGTCTCTAATGACCAGCTTTCACGTTTCATGAATCTCTAGACCTGTAATCACGAGTCACGTAAGTGAAATTCGTAAAATCACTGGTCACGAGGGCATGAGATTTCACGGAACACGGCAATAATATTCGTGTTTTCACGGAGCAAATTTGGGGTGCATCACGGAGAACGGCATCACGCATGTTCTAAACATTTACCCCCAAATTTTTGGACGTTCTGAAAAATTTACCCCCCCCCCCCCAGAAAACCACCAGCCCCCTGTGACATAATTAACGAACAGACCTTACACGATCACATTCTATTCAATCACAAGCCTTGTTCTGTGGTTGCTCGTACGCAAGCCCGCTCAATCTGCAAGGAACGCCTGGTATTTGTGCTTCGATGACGACAAAACAAATGCAAACTACGTAACGATTCAATCGCAAGCAAATTGATGCGTTTTATGATGTTTTAACGTTTAATATTTCAACATCAACAGATTCAAGCAGGTTTTTTTTCACACAGTACTTCAAATTGGGCATGTTTTATTAAGTTTTTCATACATTATTTAGGCATTTTCCGGGATAGTGTGGCATAGTGCGGAGAAAGTGTGAAAGTGCGGAAAAGTGCGGTTTTTGGTCGATAGTGCGGAACCGCACCGGCCGCACTTTACCAGATGCCCTGTACATAAGGAAAAGTGGTATCAGAATTCAGACGTATACCATGAAGTTGATTTTGAGTGGCGTCAGATATTTTTGCCGTTTTGTATGAAGTCATAAGTGACATCATGACGCATTACATACCTACCTATCAGCCTAAGGACGACTTTTGTCGAGTTTGGTCGCTAATGGAGGTTTCTAAGATTTTTTTTTGTCTTATATTTTCACTCTGTGTCCGTGCGTGTGTCTGTGTGTCCATCTGCCAACAGGTATCCCAATTTTAGGTATGAAAACAGTCATACTCATGCACCCATCAAACATTGAATTATCTGAAAGGCAAAATGTTCAGAGTACCAAACTTGGGTTACTTACCTATGTCACACAGTAGGTGCAGTAGAAAAAATCATATCTAACTTATTGGGAGCTCCGCTTTTAGGCGGGACCTAAATCATATACTTACTGTATGAAGACATGAGATAACCAGTACTGACTTTTGTAGTCTCACCAAAGTTGGGTTCAATTTCTTTTCCAGTTTTGGTATCATATTTTCTTCTGACTGCTCTTAGGACTTCCACATGAAAAACAGCATAATACCACTGATAAGAGAGAAAAAACATCAATGTTCAGCTCAACTACAAATACAAACTCTCCATAAACAGGGTGTTTCCTCAATGGATTTTAATGGACGGTGAAAATTACAGGGATAAAAACGAAGCATTTTGAACAAAAACAATTCACTTCTATCATTACTGGATTGTTGACAAGTTAGGACAGCAAATGGATATTAAATTAGTCCTCAATCAAAGCCCTGAACAGCAGGCTTACCATCTATTTTAGTCATTAATATTTATGTCCACTGTGAGGTGTCTCAACAAATGAGAATATAATGTCAGAGCAATTTTTATTTATGTCCAGCAATCACCAGCATAGAGCAGACTGTCATGAGATTTTCAAGCATGTAACAAGATACTTAGCTACAATACTTGAATGTGTGCCCCCCCCCCCCCCCCAATGGAAGGGTGTTGAAAAGCGACCCCACCCCCACCCCTTTGGAATTTCCAAAGGAAAATACAGTATTTGTATGGAAGAAATCAGGTAAATCAGGTAAAATATCCATCAGGGGATGGATATTTTCTGGAACCATACTAATAGTGTACCAGGTATATGTTTACAAATTGTTTAATGGATTTCATCCACACTGGGATTTTCTCATATATTTTCTATATAGTCACCTGCCTAGTGACTGAAGCTCAATATTTGTAATGATGTTGAGTTGACAGGTACATAAATACACATGAAGCACTTTACCTTCTTGCCATCGGGGTAACTTTGTTTGTCTGAGATAGAAAACCTTGATTTGCCTGTGATCCTCCCTCCACAAGAATTCCACCAGGTGAGGATGCACTAGTAAGGAAGGAAGGGAAAGGAATGTGTCCAAAGGCAATGGCAATGCAAAAGGTGATTTTAGTCTCTCGGTATAGTACAATGAGGACTATTGAAACCTATGCCTATGATGGCTGGGATTCATTGCTATTTTATGTGCATTACAGATGCTCAGTATTAACGAAAGTACAGTAGGCACCAATGTACAGGGTGGCAGATCCAGGGGAGCTGTCACAGAGTAGAGTGGATCTAAACGATTCCATTGGCTCCATATGAAACCACATCCTCTGAGACGCAGGGAATTTTTCCTCTGCTCCCCTGTGAGTGAAAACGTTAGAGGAAAAATCCCTTGGGTCTCCGAGGATGATGAAACCAAGAACAACAGCTGGAAGATGCTTACACGCTTACACCGCCAAGCTGGTGATGTTTGATCATTTTACATGATCTAGGAAGTATTTGCATGTGTAAACAACGTGTGTGCGATTCCCTTTCCTGTGTACGGGAACTTCTATTGCAAAACGTGTAGTCTAAACACCCTGAGCTATTATGTGTACCTTTGATTAAAACGAAATATCTGCTGCGGCTTCCATGATGTTTCCCATTGGACAGGTTTGACGGGAATGGAGGTTAGCGGCTGATTCTCATACAGCATATGCGAACGGCTCATCTTCCTGCTTACATAGGTAATGGTGTGGTGAATCAATATTGCCTTATTATCAGCCTCCAGTCCCAGGCGTTCCTCGCAATGAGAAACCGCTGGATGCGCGCGGGCCTGAAACACAGGAAGCCCAAACCGTCTAAATTCCTTTTTTGCGGATAAGGTGTTGCTGTGGAAGTTAGTTTCGAACTTTCGAAGTAAGCTAGCATTTTCATCACGTCACAGGAACACTTGTCCCTGTTTATTTCGAGGCAACTTTCATTGTACTTGTATTTTCAAATAATATACGGCCCGACCCCGACGTTCCTCGCGTGGACGCGGGTTCCCTGTGTTTATCGTCATTAAAAATGGCGGGATGCTTCCATCTCGTCCTGCAAATGCAAGGAAGTGGAAACTATCGAGTTTTTCTTTCATGATTTTCTATCGGAATGATCTTGAAGTATGAGGAAGTCTGAACTGCAATCAACGAGTGTATTTTCGTAGGGCATGGAAAATTTCTATCAATTCTGTGGCATTCGAAATGGATCATTTGTTGTATGGGACTCACATGTGCGAGATTTCGGTGCATGTTTCGAGAACTTGGTCATTGTGTCTCCTGTGAACCTTCTCTTGTTGTGTACATGTCTTCTATTCATCAAAAAGCGCCACGAATTTCTTTACACGACTACCATCTTCCTTGGTTGGTGAAGTTTCAAGGTTTGTTATCGTGTTGTGTTGCAGTGGAAGCTTTGGCTGAAACCATTTGTGCAGAAACACTGGAAACATTCCATCCTCTAGTGTTCGTCGTGACAGATTCTTTGGTTTGCTTGGCCTGGGTGATGAATACTGCAGCTTTATGGAGGCTAAGATATTTATTCCTCACACGGAAACATCTACCAGTATTCTTGGTATTGTCAAGTGCTGCTGCCTTTGTTGGTTCCCTCTTCCAAGTCTACTCTGTTACTGTGACAATTGAAAACATGGGTTTGATAATTTTCACAAGGGCGTTAAGGAATATGGAACTATTATAAGGGCAATAATTCAATTTCTGTACTTGTTATCTGTGTTACCATGTATTAAGCCTCCTGGCATTCTCAGTATTGATGATGGTTATACATCCTTTCGAACTACTACCACAGGTATTCAGGATGATAGCAGGCCCACTGAACGTGATGCATTTCTGCGGTCTATATCTAACACGACATTCTACAGCAGCACACAGTGTGTGACAGATGATCTCGGCATTGCTGAGGATAATGCAAATATTTTGTCCAAGCTTTCATTTTGGTGGGTTAGAGTAATGATGGTTAAAGGTTATAAAGGCTTCATTGAAAATGCTGAGGATCTGTTTATTCTGCCTAGAAGTCTGATGACAGATCATGTCAGGAATATATTTATTAAAGAGCTGTATCACAGTTCACCCCTGCCACTAGCCAAGCCAAAGACACCAAGGTCAACAGCCATTAGTACCCGTACATATTCTGATGAGAGTGAATTTGATGATGTTAATGTTGGGTATAGTGATGATGACGTATTTGAGCCAAGCTGCAACATCAAGAGAACTTTACTAGGAGCATTGCATCACTCATTTGGTTCACAGTATTACTTATTAGGGATAATAAAATTGCTATCTGATGGACTTGGATTTTCAGGTCCATTATTACTGCATGCATTGGTGTCTTTTATGGAGAACAGAAACGTGAGTATATTTTTTCTAACTTTGAACTAAAACCACTACATCATCTGACTTACATGAAAGGTTAACAATTCAGTGAGTTTCCTTTTGAAATAGACCAAGGAGGTTGGCTATTAAACCCAGCATTATGAATTACATTAGCATGGATTTATTTTTCTTATTGCAGGAGTCTATAGTTCATGGATATTACTATGCATCTGGATTGTTCTTAACAACTCTGTGTTGTGCAGTACTCAACTCTCAGTTCAACTACTGGGTAAGGCAAACAATAAAATTCTAGTGTTTATACCATTAATACCATTAATTTAATTATTTATTATAACTCAGCAATAAAATGTGACTATATAGTACCTACATACGTTAGTTATGGTGCATCTGTATAGTGGAGTTGATGTTATCAGGAATCTCACTCACATTTTCACCTTAAAAAAAATAGAAGAAAGAGTTTTAAGACAGATTGTTTTAGAGATTCAAGCAAAATGCTTGGACAAAATATTGTTACTAAAAAGTTTGATACCTAATTGCCTTTACCAGTTTGATTTTTGAAGGTTCCCAAGAGAATTGTTTGGCAAGACGATCACAACTTGTCAATTATCTTTCAAAAAACACCAAAACTAAGTCAAGGTTTCTTACTTTTGAGTAGGAAGATTTTGGGCCGATTTCTGTTCAAATTGTTTAAGTTCTATGGAAAAACATACAGTACAGCCTGGATGTATGTTAACAGTTTTTTTCGTGTAGTGTGGGTGTAGTGTGCATGTAGTGTGGGTGTAGTTTTGGATTGATTGAGGGCCGTATACAAAGAGTAAAAAGGAATAGCCTCTAGACGTTATAAACAGATTTAAATTGGACAGGTTTGCCTTTGTGACCCCCCTCCCCCCAACTGGAATTTCCAAAGGAAAAAAAATGGGGGGGGGGGGGTGTATTTTCTGGAACCATACAATACAGGCAGTTATTTTACGAGTTGCTGGCACGTTTTTTCCAAGCCTTGCAGGGGTGAGGATTATAAAATGTGAGTAAAATGTCTGCCAGTATTACATGAAAAAAAACATCTGATGAGCTATTTATTATAATACAAATAGTGTTTCTTTTCAAGATTCACTAGAAAACATATGGGATTTGACATGATTGGGAAGCCATTCAACTGCATGTGCAAAACTGGTTCATGACTGGTTAGCTACAGTGTCATGTACGGCTTTCAACCATGCAATACAGCTTTTGCCATGTAATACGGCTCTAAATCTGCACTCAATTTTGGCCTTTTTTTATATCTATGGCAAAATGATGTCACAGTGGTACAATGATATAAAATATAATAAAATGGATATCCATGTTGCTCTTACATGTATGTATAATGTGTGAAAACCCACATTTTTGATCAGGAAAGGTCATTACATTTTCTTAAATGTCCTCCCTTCAAATGATGATGGCAATATTATGGGGGAAATCACTAATGATGTGTGGTCAGAGTGTTGCTAATGTCATAATAATGAGTGTAATGATAATGAGTGATGGTGATGATTTCCTTCAGGTCAACAAAGTTGGTTTCAAGATGAGAGCTGCAATCATTACCACTGTTTACCATAAAGCTTTGGCTGTCAGTATTACAACATTGGCAAGATTTTCTTCAGGGGAGGTAAGGTGTACAATAGCTCCAGGTGGGGGGGGGGGGGAGTACTCCCTATAGTGGACTATACGGGGATGCTCGGCCTGAAAGGGATAGGGTATTCAGGCTGGAGGTACATATAAGAAATGGGTAGGGTTTTCAGGCTGGGTATAAGAAAAGGGTAGGGTTTTCAGGCTGGACTGGGCATAAAGATGGGTATAAACTCACTCCAAACCTATACTCTGTATATAACTCCAACTGATAATAGCCTTATGAGTAAATAAAGTTGATTTGATTTGATTTGATTAGGGAAAATTGCAATTTTGGTATGAAAAAGGGTCTTTATGGTTTAGGGGATTACCTTTTTCAGGCTTGGTATAAGAAAGGGGTACCTTTTTCAGGCTTGGTATAAGAAAGGGTACCTTTTCTGCACTAAAATTGGTATAAAGAAGGTTAAAGGGTCAAGAATCTGGGACGAGCATCCCTGTACAAAACTTTTGGAAGTCTGAGGTGCACCCCTTCCCACGATATAATACCTTTTCTGGTTTGATGACATCATTGATGGTTGCCTGTGCGACGAGGGAACCACAGAGGCCGGAAGTCCATGAATATAGATAGCTCGATGCATATACAATTTTGTGTTGTTTTCTTTTTCCTGCATGTAGCTATAGGGCTCCGCTATGTGGACACCGCAGCTCAGTTAAAAATGAACTCAGTGTTATTGACTAAGTAAGGGCAGTTAAACCAAGGTTTTTCACATGGACAGTGAGAAACACCTTATCATGTGAAGAAATACAAATGTATATGACTGTTATAGCCTCAGTCAATATTTATTTTATTTTGTGCAACACAGCCAGGCAATACTGGTATGCATACAGTACATAGTTAATGGACTGGATTGCTTATGAAACCAAATATCCTCTTATGGTACCATCTCTTTGTTCACTTTTCAGTGGATCCTTTTGTTTGCACACCATTACAGTACAGTAACATAAGTATATCAAAATTCAGTAAGATTCAGTGTACAATCTGACGTGCATATTAGATAAGCATGAAACAAAAGATTGCTTGGACTTATGGACTGTACATTGTGTATGATGTATGTGTGTCATACAGTTTGAAAAAGCTCTTGACTGATTCTTGACCCTTGACTGATCATTTCTCTTGTTGTCTTCAGGTAGTGAATTTTATGAGTACAGACACAGACAGAGTGGTCAACTTCTGCCCCAGCTTTCATCAGTTCTGGAGCTTGCCATTTCAGATAGCTGTCTCACTGTACCTTTTACATCAGCAGGCAAGTACATGGGTATGCCCCCAAGTGGGTACCATTGAGACATGATAATCATTACTGAATTCCCCAGCCCTGCCTATCAAACCTACCTAAATTGGTTCAAGGTAGACCATTTTAAATGTACAGTAAAGTGATCAATATGATTATTTATGTGTACAGTGGTACCTCTATTTAAGTGGCCACCCTCAGGGCCGAGCCAAGTTGCCGCTTAAGGTCTCAGTCAGGGTAAATAATTAAAATCCATAATATGACTTTTTTCCTGGAAATCATTTAATAGCGGAGCTCCAGCGGGCGCCGAAGGCGCCCTCGAGCGGAGCCCCATAGCTACATGCAGGAGAAAAAGGAACAAAAAAAGTGTATATGCATCCAACGATTCTGTCATGGACTTCCGGTTTGTGCGTTCGTTCGTTTGTTCGTTCGTTCGTTCGTTCGTCCGGAATGACGTCATCGAAACTAGAAAAATCAATATCTCAAGAAGGCAACATCGCTAGGTGACCAAACTTGGGTAAAGTTATTCTGGAGGCAAGGGGGGTGCACTACCAAGGTCACGTGACATGACGTCATCGATGACGTCATCAAAACTAGAAAAGTCAATATCTCAAGAAGGCAACATCGATAGGTGACCAAACTTGGGTAAAGTTATTCTGGAGGCAAGGGGGGTGCACTACCAAGGTCACATGACATGACGTCATCGAGGACGTCATCAAAACTAGAAATGTCAATATCTCAAGAAGGTAACATCGCTAGGTGACCAAACTTGGGTAAAATTATTTTGGAGGCAAGGGGAGTTCACTTCCAAGGTCACGTGACATGACGTCATCGATGACGTCATCAAAACTAGAAAAGTCAATATCTCAAGAAGGCAACATCGCTAGGTGACCAAACTTGGGTAAAATTATTTTGGAGGCAAGGGGAGTTCACTTCCAAGGTCACGTGACATGACGTCATCGATGACGTCATCAAAACTAGAAAAGTCAATATCTCAAGAAGGCAACATCGATAGGTGACCAAACTTGGGTAAAGTTATTCTGGAGGCAAGGGGGGTGCACTACCAAGGTCACGTGACATGACGTCATCGATGACGTCATCAAAACTAGAAATGTCAATATCTCAAGAAGGTAACATCGCTAGGTGACCAAACTTGGGTAAAATTATTTTGGAGGCAAGGGGAGTTCACTTCCAAGGTCACGTGACATGACGTCATCGATGACGTCATCAAACTAGAAAAGTCAATATCTCAAGAAGGCAACATCACTAGGTGACCAAACTTGGGTAAAGTTATTTTAGAGGCAAGGGGAGTTTACTTCCAAGGTCACGTGACATGACGTCATCGATGACGTCATCAAAACTAGAAAAGTCAATATCTCAAGAAGGCAACATCGCTAGGTGACCAAACTTGTGTAAAGTTATTTTGGACGCAAGGGGGGTGCACTACCAAGGTCACGTGACATGACGTCATTGATGACGTCATCAAAACTAGAAATGTCAATATCTCAAGAAGGTAACATCGCTAGGTGACCAAACTTGGGTAAAGTTATTTTGGAGGCAAGGGGAGTTCACTTCCAAGGTCACGTTACATGACGTCATCGATGACGTCATCAAAACTAGAAAAGTCAATATCTCAAGAAGGCAACATCGCTAGGTGACCAAACTTGGGTAAAGTTATTTTGGACGCAAGGGGAGTTCACCTTCAAGGTCACGTGACATGACGTCATCGATGACGTCATCAAACTAGAAAAGTCAATATCTCAAGAAGGCAACATCGCTAGGTGACCAAACTTGGGTAAAGTTAATTGGAGGCAAAGGGAGTTCACCTTCAAGGTCACGTGACATGACGTCATCAATGACGTCATCAAAACTAGAAAAGTATATATCTCGAGAACGCAACATTGCTAGGTGGCCAAACTTGTGTAAAGTTATTTTGGACGCAAGGGGGGTGCACTACCAAGGTCACATGACTTGACGTCATCGATGACGTCAACAAAACTAGAAATGTCAATATCTCAAGAAGGTAACATCGCTAGGTGACCAAACTTGGGTAAAGTTATTTTGGAGGCAAGGGGAGTTCACTTCCAAGGTCACGTGACATGACGTCATCTATGACGTCATCAAAACTAGAAAAGTCAATATCTCTAGAAGGCAACATCGCTAGGTGACCAAACTTGGGTAAAGTTATTTTGGAGGCAAGGGGGTTACACAAACAAGGTCACGTGACATGACGTCATCAAATCTAGAAAAGTGAATATCTCAGGAAGGCAACATCGCTAGGTGACCAAACTTGGGTAAACTTATTTTGGAGGCAAGGGGGCTGCACTACCAAGATCACGTGACGTGACGTCATCGATGACGTTATTAAATCTAGAAAAGTCTATATCTCGAGAAGGCAACATCACTAGGCGAACAAACTTGGGTACAGTCGAGAAAACATCCAGAGTATGTGGGTACGGAGCTCTTTGAAATGCAACATAAAAAGAATCTGAATTTGCAAGTATGGCAATGGAGAACAAGAATGTTTTCTGTAGCAAGTGACGTCGCGACACGTCACATTATTAATCTTTTTGCAGGACTTATAATTTTCCCTACCAACGGCCCAACAAGATAGGTTAACGCACCCTTTTATAAAAATGTAACCGAGAGCTCCGCTTTTAGCCAGTGGCTAAATCTATATATTAGAGTCTTAAAGTATATTCCTTAAACCCCAAATGACACGTCAACTGTTTCCTTGGTTTCAATAGCCCATTCGTTTGTATGGCCGCCACTCATTTTCTGTAATTTAAGTACTACAGTCGAAGCTCTCTGTGCGACCGCTCTCGTAAGCGACCAGCTCCCATAACGACCATTTCCCTGAAACCCCGTTTGAAATGTCACATAAACTCTGTTATTTCAAGCTCTCGTAAGCGACCGCCTTATCGATGCGACCAGCTCCGTTAGCACAGTCTTTAAAACATCAGTCATCACCTCACAAATATCTAAACTGATACAAGCTACACCGGGTGAAATGCTTTTTTCTATGTACATATTTGCGGTTATCTATTCTTAATTAAAGTCGAGAAATAAATCAAACTATTTAAGCAATAGTATCACATGATATTTTCTAGATTATTGTACTAAGCTCTCGTAAGCGGCCAACTCCTATTGTTCAAGTAGGAAGCCGCTTGGTGGTCGCTTACGAGAGCCGTTCTCGTAAGCGACCAGCTCCGTTAACGACCGCAATTTTCAGTTCCCGAGGTGGTCGCTTACGAGAGCTTCGACTGTATTTACAATATGAGTGGCTATGTTGTATCTGCCGATACAACATAGACACGAATATTGTAAAGTAGTTATGATATTCTAACTTTGTACTTATATTAAATTGAATGTGCATTGAAAATGAAGAATTTTCGGGTGTTTACAAAAACGCCAATCGTTTTGTAGCAAGCATGCGCAGAAGGCATGATTCCTGTCCCACATGGAACTAGCCAGACTAAAACAACATATAGTCTCTCAGGTAAAGCTTTTTTAGGTACTGCTCTACGAGAGAAGACCATGCTTGGACTTCACTAGAGTGGTCCCCTTCAGCTTTAAGTCTGTAGGGGATATTTGAAACAATGTGCATTGAAAATAAAAGAATTTTCGGATGCACAAACGCCAATCGTTTTGTAGCAAGCATGCACAGAAGGCATGATTCCTGTCCCACATGGAACTAGGCGGACTAAAACAACATGTCTCTCAGGTGAAGCTTTTTTTAGGTACTGCTCTACGAGAGAGACCATACTTGGACTTCACTAGAGTGGTCCCTTCAGCCTTTGGACAGTAGGGGATATTTGTTATTTGAAAAAAATATCCAACTGTTCAAAGACTGAGGGCTGCACTGGAAGGGTCCTATACAGAATACTAATTGGTCTAATTAGTATTCTGTATCAGATACAGAATACTAATTAGATCAATTAGTATTCTGTATCAGACACCTAGCCATGTGGTATCGGGGGTTACAAGTATGTCACCTGTTCCGAATCCAGTGCAGAGATTGGATGAGCACCCTTTGAATAATGGATGAATATTATAATTAACTTTACACGCTTTTCTAGCACTTGAGTTCAAATTTCCACCTTCGCGAAGCTCCTGACCTCGCACGATTAAGATATCGGTGTCAAATTTTCTGTCCCGTTAGAGGATGATAACAGGCTATGTGCATGATGTTGGTACCCAGTGGCGTAACAAACGTACGTTTTGCCCGGTGGCGTTCGTTTTTTCCCGGTAAACTGCCCGCTGGCGTACAATATGCCCGCTCACGTAAACATGCCCTTCAAGCGACTAGCGTCTTTAATGCCCGCTGGCATCTCTAACGCCCGCTCTCCTCCTGTTAATACCCGCTGGTATCTAGCAAAGGCCCGCCGGGCGTCCAAGCAGCGAAAAGCCCGCTTGCGTCCGCGCATCGTCCGCCAGCGTCTATTTGGCCCGCTGGTGTCCGCTCAACACCCGCTAGCGTCCATTAAGCCCGCTAGCATCCATTATGCCCGCTAGCGGCCGCCCAAAACCAGCTAGCATCCATTATGCCCGCTGACGTTCGCTCAACACCCGCTAGCGCCCATTTTGCCTGCGTGTAGCGTCCATTTGACATGGCTCGCGCCCGCTACTAATGCGCTAGTGGCGTCCTTCTTAAGCCCGCTGCTGTCTGTTCAACAGACAAAATAATGTATGATTCATTGACATACTACACTTCGTTGGCGAAATCATAGAGCAGATTTCGTATGACTGTGAAAAGTGCCGCGGTACGGCGCGGTACTGTCGCGGTGGCGGTACGGAACCAGGCCTGCTGTAGATGGGATCAAATCGCCAATCAAATCGCGTAGTCGCGGTACGGTCACGGTCGCGGCGCGGAACAACTTTGTCACGGTACTTTTCACAGTCATACGAAATCTGCTCTATGTAGCAACATTCACCTCTCGTTTTCCGTGCTGTCTGATAACGATATTTTGTGCATTACGAGTTATTGTTCATACTACTTTGTAAGAAAAAATTATCTTCCGTCTGCAAATAGTGCAAGGAAATCACATACACATGATTTCACATTGAAAGCATCACATTCCTCAGATGTTCAACAAGTCACTATCAGTTTGGTCATCCAGGTGGATTACGGTGCTATAATTATCTATAGAGAATAAGCAAAGTACTTCGACGTATATTGAAGACTCAAGCCAGAGTCATTACTTATGATTTTGGATTTTGCCCGGTAAACTCGCTCATTTAAACATGCCCTTGAAGCCCGCTAGCGTCTCTACCACCGCTGCTAAGGCCCGCTCCTTCTCAAGATCGTTTTTCGGTGTTTCCCATATTCTCGTTTTGATTTTCTCGATTTTGTTGCAGCGTTCTTTCTCCGATTTGACAAATTCTTTCGGCATGATTAAGACACCCATTATTTCTACACAATCTACGGTAGCGGGCAATAAGCAGGCGTTAAGGTACGCTGGCGGGGTGTTCGTCAAAGCACGCTAGCGGGCAAGTAGCGGGCGTGTCTTTGAAAGGACGCTAGCGGGCAAGTAGCGGGCCTGTCTTTGAAAGGACGCTAGCGGGCCAGTAGCGGGCCAGTAGCGGGCACTCGTCGAAGTACGCTAGCGGGCAAATAATAAATCCAAGAGAGGACGCTAGCGGGCATTTTAAGGCTGCTAGCGGGTGTTTTTAAAGGGTGAAAGCGGGCATTTTGGTGTACTTTAATGAAAAATATTATTGTGAGGGGGACAACGTGGTCAGGCCTCGTTTAATTAATAATAGGTAACTAGACATCAGGTGCATGAAACGATTGCAGTTTATCACAGCATATAGTCAAACATATGTCAATTTCTATTGTATAGTTTTTATTGCTCTAATAACATAAGAAATACTACTGTTTTACGTTTAAAAAAAGTTGTACATCTAAGGGGGACAAATGGTCAGGCCCAATAAAATCCACAATAACATAATGATGCTTCTCGGAACGCAAAATAAACATGAAAAATGGAAAATTTGGTTAATGTCATCCCAAAATATGTCATAAAGATCTAAGTATGGCATTTATAAAGTGCTATTTTGCAAATATTCAGTAGCTAACTGACGTGATGTTACGCACGTTCTTGTCTTTTGCCCAAACTAGACATCCTTACACAAAAACTACATCAACTGAAATCAAAATTATTTGCCAACTTTTTGAAAGAGATAGTCGAACAACCTTCGAATTGCTAATCCTGAAAAAAAAGAGACAGGTAATTATTGAAGAATTCCGTGTGTAAAATCGCACGTTTCAGAGTGGGTGCCAACACAGTGCACACAGCCAACACCTAAAAAACCGTGTGAGGAAATTTTTAATTTTTGAAAAAGTTTTTTATGACAAATTTTGCGGCAGCAAATTGAAAAAAATGCGACTTTCAACTTTGCGACCTAATATTTTCGTAAATATGCAAAATATCAAATTTAAATTGCTCACACGGTTTTGCAGTTCATTTCTCCAAGATTAAAATCCGACAAAGTTTGAAATTGTGCAACAAATCGCTAATGGTCTGGAGCGTCTCAAGTAAACAAGGTAGTTTTTAGTTCGGGGTCGTTAAAATATAAGAAAATTCTAAACTCCGCTGAAATGAACAACTTCATTAGATAACAATCTTTTAGCTTTAAAACGATATATAACTGGTATAACAGCATAATTGCGACGCGACAAGAGGTGGCCACTGGATGGAGGTATGTAAATACAGTACTTGAGTGACAATACATTATTTTGGAACTTTGAAAAGTGGCTGCTTAATAGACGGTGGCCACTTAATAGAGGTACCACTGTATTTACAAGTTTGATTTTTCTGTTACCCATTATTTTAACATCAATGTTTATACATCATGTCATCATTCTAGGTGGGATTAGCATTTTTAGCTGGTTTAGGGTTTGCAGTTCTGCTGATTCCCATCAACAGATGGCTAGCCATTAGAATCCAAGAACTCAGCAAGGCCATGATGCACCAGAAGGATAACAGGGTCAGGTACAGGGATTCCATTTCTTATAGCCACCCTTGACAGTTTACAATACCAGTATATGGTACATGTTTCAAAATGAAGGAAGAAAGAAGACACATGTACATGCCCTAAGGTCATAGGGTGGAATAACGATATATAGCTGGTCCCTCATCTTTAGGAATGAAAGGCTTTTTGGGATAGGCAACAAGAAAGATTTGGCTGTCCTTCACTGTACATGGTGGAAGAATGTAATCCCAGGGGGGTACTTGGATATAAAATGATGGGGGGGTCTGACGGAGCTCCAAATTTCATACCCAAAAAAATACCTGAGCTATAAATTTTATACCCAAAATATACCTGCTCCCAAAATTTTATACATAAAAAAATACCCAAAACTTTTTTAGCCTAAAAAGGCTGTTTAATACCAGCATACACATGATGCTGAGCTGCTTATGTTGCCCAGAAATAGCCTAGTATTTTGATGATCAACTACTAGCCTGTCAGAAGTTTCAACCCCCAAAAAATACCCGCGGATTTTTCAACCGCAAAAAATGCCTGGTAGAATTTTCAACCCAAAAAAATATTTTTACTACAAATTTCATACCCAAAAAAATACGTCGGACCTCCCCGTCATTTTTATCTTCGAGTACCCCCCTGGGAATGTAATACTGTACTGTGCTTGGCAGAGAGGCCTCGTTCTTGGGTACAAGAAAGTCCAGGAATGACAGTTAACATAAACTTAAAGTTGGAGACAGCAGGGGTCTATATTGTAGCCTGAACCTCATTTCACCTGTGTTTGTTTATTTTTCTGATTTTATTTGGTCCAGATGATGAATGAAGTTTTGTATGGCATCAGAGTTATCAAATTCTATGCATGGGAGAAGAACTTTAAGGAGAAAATCAACAAACTGAGGTACAGTCAGAGGATCGTTGATACTTGAAAACTCTTGCTGACTACAGTATCTGAAGGCAACCATGGTGGACAGAAGTGTTGAGACACTTGCACCCATTACCCTTCAATTTTACTAAAACCTGAAATGGTTTAGTCACCCTCCCCTCCCCTCCCCTCCCCCACCCATTCAAAGTTGGTCATGTGTGGCAAAAGTTGTGCCAGGGTCCAGAGCTCAACATTGAAAAGGGGAGGGGCTGAAAACAGGATGGTTTACTGGAGAGAGGTCTATTCAACAAAGCCGACCAATTTTATGTGTTTGTCTCAACGACTCTTGTCTACCATTGTACCTGAGAGTGACTGACTCTAATGTAACTTTGCAATCCTCCTGTGTAGGTCATCTGAGCTGAAAAGTCTGAAGGGGCGTAAATATCTGGACGCTTGGTGTGTGTATTTCTGGGCAACCACCCCAGTGATAATATCTATCCTGACATTCACTACTTATGTGTTGATGGGATATAAATTAACTGCTGCTAAGGTAATGTACAAAAGGTTTAGTATACAGCTGTATGGATGGCACTGATGTACATAGTTGATATATTGGTCAAAATTGTGAGGTGACCCTTTGTTATTTATTTGGAAATGATGATATGACTAATCCTGGTGTGCCAAACATATGTGCCCTGCCCCCCTACACACCCTAGATTCTATTGTATTTCAGCCTAATAGTGCCATAAAAATGTGACTGACTCACATGGTAGCAATACACGAGTTAGCAAGTGCATAGCCACCTGTACACAAATGCTCATGCATACCTCATGAAGCCAAACTGCACAATAACTGTATAGCAGAAAATGGGCTGAGTTGATAAAAATAATGCAGTTTGTACCACAAAGCCATTTCTGGCTATGTCCCTTGTTTAGGAACAGTATTCATGCTGCCTTTAGCTCTTTGTGCCTGTTTCCCCTGTAGGTGTTCACAAGTGTGGCCTTGTTTAACATGCTGATATCCCCTCTCAATGCCTTCCCATGGGTACTCAATGGGCTGATGGAGGCCTGGGTATCAGTCAAGAGGTTACAAGCATTCCTTGCGCTAGAGGAGTTGGACTTGGATGGATTCTATCTTGCCACACCTCCCACAGACACTGATGGAAGAGCATTCTGTAAGGCATGGTGTCACTAAAGTGAACTAGCCAAACTGAATTATTCAGCAACCTATGGAAGGAAATCATCTGCCTTGAATACATTTTGATTAGCCTCGTCCCAAGGCTACTACTCGTTTGTCAGCTCCATGACTCTTTGCACACCCGTGCTATCTAGCTGCTTCTCTAGCTGCTGCTTGGGGACGAGGCTATTTTTTGATGTGCTGTAGAATGAAAAGGGGATTGGTTCCACTTTGCTGATATCTCTTTTGGCTTGCTACAGTGTAATGTCACAAAACGAAAAGGTTGCACAACTGCAGGAGTGGAGAATTATGTTGTGTTATTGAAACCAAAAATAAAGCTCACATCTTTACACTTGTAAACATAGCATTTAGACTGTTGTGGAACTGTCACAACACAAGGTGAACCACTAATATTGATTGTTTTGTGCTATACAGCAAATGCTTCAGTGAAGGTTATAAATGGTAGTTTTAGCTGGCGATATAAACCAGGAGGACAAGTGTCAACTGAGAAGGGGAGGGGGAAATATGAAAGCTCTCCAGCGACAGAAGAAGAAGAAGCATCTGTTGGCAAACTGTTGGACATTAACCTTACATTGAGTAGGGTGGGTACAGAAATATCCACGGGTTTTAAATTTGCTTAAAACTTGAATTGATTAGCTGGATTTGACATGGATTGGATTTCGGTGGAGTGCCTGTTGTGTAATCTCCTTTACAGCTGTTTTAGGTAACATGCATCCACACACTACCCAGGGCATTCAAAACATTGAGTGGACTTTTGGCATTGCGTTTTTGTCAGTAATATCAAACACTGTGTCAGCCAATCAGATTCTTGCCCATGTTCTCCTGGTGCAGTGGACTGGCTTCCGTCACAACATGTGTAGCAAGGGATGCCAAGCGACTGCACTGGGTGAGACTGTGCAAGGATGTGATTGGTTTGTACAGTTCGTATTGATGACAATGCAGAAAAAAAAAAACCGAAGTTGACAATGGCGAGGTCACATGTTACCTGAATCATCTGTAAGATTGTATGATTTTATTATTTCCATAGAATCAGCGAAGTTTGCTAAGGACTTTCCATTGTTTAACTTTTCAGGGACAGCTTATTGGTGTTATTGGAACAGTGGGATCTGGCAAGAGCTCTCTTCTCTCTGCTTTTACTGCAGAAATGGACAAGCTTGGTGGACAGGTATTCTATAACGTAACACCTCAGTTGAGGATCTTATGTGGTTTCTGTCATTCATATGGGTCAGACCAGTCGGGTTGAACTTGCTGAGATTTTGATTAGTAAGCAAGCCTACTAACATAATTCATCTAAATATGTCCCGCAACTCCCGGTACCTTGCTATTCCAGAGTTCCCACGGGTCCTTGAAAACCTGGAAAGTCCTGGAATTTGAAATTTCCTTTTCCAGGCCTTGAATGTCCTGGAACTTTCAAGAAAATATGACAAGGTCCTTAAAAGTCCTGGAAAAAGTTTCTACAATAATAAGTTCTGGGAAATTTTGTAACAATACAAGTGATTAATAAACAAAATAATAGCGCTAACAAACTAGACAAAGAAAAACTAGAATTTAGACCGTCTGAATGAACTAGACCTTAGACTTTTATAAGTAAAACTTTCGAAACCACACAGAAATGCCTAAATTAAATTTGTTTGTTGAATGTCGTCAATGAAACCAAAATGTCATGATGTGCGCCGATGCAGTATATGCTTTTATTCGGTATGCAAGGTCCTTAATTTTTCTTCAAAAGTCCTTGAAAGTCCTGGAATTTTGACAGCTTCAAAACGTAAAAAACCCTGTATTCAGTCATTTGAGGCTTCTTAGAGGTAGCACAGATACTTAGCTATTTATTGATTTTTGTGGCACCGTACTTATTCCATAGACTGCACAGCTTTTCACATCAAATCGTTTGAGTGTATTCAAATCACTCCTTTGTACACTTGATAGTACTGTTAGTGCTATCAATTCAAAAGATTGGCAGATATTATGTGTCAAATATAAATAGCAGCATTTAAAACTCTCTGTATACATTGCAGACTTGCCCTGGAAGATGCCCCCATCTCCCCCTCAGCTCATTTGTACTGATCTATCAAAATGAACACATGTATATGTTTCGTGAATATTTCCAGATCTATGTGGCTGCTTTAGAAGGAGGCTTTGGGCTTGCCACTCAGGTAACGTCCCAGCTGATCTTGTTCTTCCATATTCGCATAGCTGTTGAATGAAGCTCACTCGCGGAAAAGGCAACTATCGCTGAGAAACCTTATATGGATAACACATAAAACCTCCTTGGGCTAACTAGGCTCTTCCCTTCATCATTTTACGCACCCCTCCCTCACCAATATCAGTGATACCAAATGCCCTGATAACTGCAGTACATTTTTATATGGAATTTTCGGCGCCATGTCAATATCGTTAATTTCACACAGAACGTACCGAAATCACGAGAATGACACATTACGTGAGTCGCAAACAAGCCTCAAGGGGGCTTCATGCAAAAAATCACTTTGATTGCTTAAAGTTTTTGTAAGACGTAGTTTTGTCTGATATTATTCAATGAGAAGTAACAAATTGTAAATTTTTTGCAATGATTTCTCAGGAGCCGTGGATTCAGCATGCAACAGTGAAGGAGAACATCCTCTTTGGCAAGGCCTATGACGTGGACAAGTATAGTGACGTCATCGACGCGTGCGCATTGCGTGAGGTACATGTATTGTATTGCCCGTCGCCTAACCATTGTGTAAAAAATGACTACTTACTAGCTTACTGTTCCTTGATCTGTGGAATCACCCCTGTAGGTTTTATTCAGAATTGGTGTAATCACAATGCGTATGTTCATTCTCGTACCCAGAGCTCCTCAGCTCCCCTTCACGTCACGGGAGAGGCTTTGGTAACAGCCACTGACCATGTAAATTAAAACATGGCCTATTTACGCCTCAAGATTACTTGCATAGGTTGCAAAGACGACTAGCAAACAAAAGCACGCACGTTTTAGCAAATCAGCTCATGACTGTTTATAGTAGAACGAACCTCCCTGCGAGGAGCCGGGGAGCTCTGGGTACGAGAATGCGGTTGGTTTTATGTCGTCGTTGCATGAAATCCGGTCTATTGCACATGCGCATCACTAACCAAACATGCCGTTGCCGTAGGATCTTGCGACTCTTCCTGCTGGTGATGATACTGAAGTTGGAGAAAACGGAGTAAACCTGAGCGGGGGTCAAAAAGCACGTGTGGGCCTCGCTCGGGTAATTTATCAGGTAAGGGATATTGTATGTAACACCTAAGTAGACGGGGAACCCAGACTAGACCCTTTTCATATTTAGATCAATTCCTAGCTGTTACTAGTGGCGCTAGTAAAAGGACTGACATAAAGATAGATGAGGGAGTATATGACACACACTATAGGAGTTATCACACAAAACAATGATATAACTCGTACCAGAGTAACAAAAGCCCAAGGGAGTAGGTCATCGGGCCGTTTGCCACTAACCGCCTCCCGGTGAGCTCAGATGGCAGAGCGTGTGGGGGGTCGTGAGTTGGAACCTCGGCCGGACCAACACTCAGGGTCTTTTCTAAATAAAAGAGAAGGTCCTGTCTTTGCTTCAATACCTTTACATTTTAAGACTTTCCCGTCTTCTCAGACAAGGGCGTAAAATCGTAGGTCCCGTCTCCGACAAGTACTTCACTAACCGGGACCAGAGGGACGTTAGAACCACTAGGATGTTGGAGTGACCATCCTCATTGCAGGGCTTACTGTGGGAACACGAAAAATCCAAAGATATGATTTGAGTATAAATATAATTCACAAAAACCAAGCAAACAATATGTGATCATGCGATGCGGTTGCGACGTTACTTCGACCGTCTTGTATTTCAGTAGTTCTAGTCTTGAGAGTCCTGATTCTTACCCACAGGACAAGGATATCTACCTTCTTGACGATCCATTGGCTGCAGTTGATGCACACGTGGCTGCTCATCTCTTCCAACATTGCATTATGGGACTCTTACATCACAAGACCGTCATCCTATGCACGCATCACACCAAGTACCTAGCTGAGGCCGATCACGTGATTGTCATGGAGCACGGAACCATCGTGCATTGCGGTCCTCCTGAAGAAGTTCTAGAAAGCGAGCAAATAATGAGACAAGTGTCACGTGACGAGTCACGTAGTGCGTCAGAGGGGGAAGAAGAGAATGATATTGATGGCAAGGAACGCGAATCTAGGGCCACTAAGGATGACGGGACTCTTGTAATGGAGGAAGAGAAAGATGTGGGCGCGGTCAAGCTCCACGTGTATGGAGCATACTGGCGTGCTATTGGCCATTGCCTAGCAGCCAGCATACTAGTGTCATTGTTACTGATGCAAGGTGAGTACTGGGTCTAAATTATATCTCGTATGATGAAATCCTTCTGGTCACGTGAAAGAGTATCCTGTTTCTTCATATGCGCTCCCCACCAGCACCTGACACTTACACTATAGTATCAGTTTTACGGAAAAACGTATTAAAAGTGTCTCATTTCTCCTGAACCTCTGTCGACTACATTTTGTTATTATTACCATCTGACCATGCCCGTCGTTTGCCCCTTCCCAGCGTCCCGCAATTTGAGTGACTGGTGGCTTGCATACTGGATATCACACTCTCATAGTAACACCAGTCACGCAATGGACATGGTCACGTTACCGCGTCACGCAACCCGACAAGGACCACTTCCAAGTGCTGATAGAATGCTGCGATTCCATGTTGTCAAGAACACGGTGACGTTTTATCTGATAATATATGGTGGATTAGCGATCTCCAACACGGTAGGGTCAGCATGCAGCTATCAGACACACACAAAGTAAATAGTGGCATAGCCATCAAGGCATACGTATATAGAGGATATTACACGGTGGCGCGAAGATATGGATTTTATTTTCGAGTGGCAAGAACAATATTTTACGAACGAGCGCAGCGAGTGAGTAAAATATTGTTTTTGACACGAGAAAATGAAATCCATATCTTCAAGCCACCGTGTAATGTTCTTTTTATTATATGGATTAGAATTGACATAGCGGCAAAATATTACAAATTGAACAACTCACTTGGTAAAGTCGAAAGTGTTTATTTGTGAAATGCTCCCTCAATCTTTCTGATTCCCAGTGTCGTTAAGAACTAATTTCCCTTTTTGTGTTGCTGTAGCTTTCTCTGCCATAGTTGAAATGAGGTTTTTCTCTTTACAACTAGAAAAAAACTTAGTTTTGTGGCTTAAAACTCGTGTGACAGAGCGAGCGAGATTTCACTGCAGACGAAGTCAGGAAAACAACACTGCAAACGCGCACATCCGGGAGATTCGGTACATAACTTTTTCATATTTTCACTAGTGAAGATATGGAAAATACGAGTGTTTTAGTTTCCGGTAAAACACTGGCATCCATATAATAAATAAAATTATGTTGCTTCAGAGAACTAGCCTCTTTTGCCATGGTCATCCCCCATGACCTTGCACCACTCACATGAACGTGTATTATGCACGCATATATACTAAGCCTGAATTACAGTTCTCCATTCATTCTAAATCGTACTCAGACTGCTGCAAATCAAATTTCATTTGCGGTGGTAAAACGAGCAACTACGGGAAGTTTTTCGCAAAAAGTAGGACGGACTTCTACTTTCCGCAACACTAATTTTCAACTAGCAATTTGTTGCGAGACAAGTTGTTTGGTCGGTTGGTAAAACGCGCAGCATCGCTCTTCAACTCGTTTTGCAACAGTTTTGCGAGACTAGTTGAGCGCTTTTGTTGCCCGTTTTAACTCGCCTTACGACAGCGCACACTTTCTTCAACAGTTGCGGCAGCTGGTTGTCTGGCTTGGAAGTTCTTGCTCTTTGATTGAGGGGAGCGTGGGCGTCGTCATGGGATCGAAGGAAAAATAGACTTTGTATTTATTTGTGTGTGTATGGTGGAGGGTCTGTTTTTTGCCGATTTCAAAATGGCTCACATAAAAAAATCCATAGTTCCATAGGTCATATGCCACAACGACTCGACGCCGACATTACCTGTGTAATAATAGTGACACGATGAATTCGTTTCCCTGTTGACTATTGTGCAGGTTTTCACCCAGTTGACTATTGTGCAGGTTTCACCCTGTTGACTATTGTGCAGGTTTTCACCCTGTTGACTATTGTGCAGGTTTCACCCTGTTGACTATTGTGCAGGTTTTCACCCTGTTGACTATGTGCAGGTGTTCACCCTGTTGACTATTGTGCAGGTTTTCACCCTGTTGACTATTGTGCAGGTTTTCACCCTGTTGACTATTGTACTGGTGTTCACCCTGTTGACTATTGTGCAGGTTTTCACCCTGTTGACTATTGTGCAGGTTTTCACCCTGTTGACTATTGTACAGGTTTTCACCCTGTTGACTATTGTAGAGGTGTTCATCCTGTTGACTATTGTACAGGTTTTCACCCTGTTGACTATTGTACAAGTTTTCACCCTGTTGACTATTGTGCAGGTTTTCACCCTGTTGACTATTGTACAAGTTTTCACCCTGTTGACTATTGTACAGGTTTTCACCCTGTTGACTATTGTACAGGTTTTCACCCTGTTGACTATTGTACAAGTTTTCACCCTGTTGACTATTGTGCAGGTTTTCACCCTGTTGACTATTGTGCAGGTTTTCACCCTGTTGACTATTGTACAAGTTTTCACCCTGTTGACTATTGTGCAGGTTTTCACCCTGTTGACTATTGTACAGGTGTTCACCCTGTTGACTATTGTACAGGTTTTCACCCTGTTGACTATTGTACAGGTGTTCACCCTGTTGACTATTGTACAGGTTTTCACCCTGTTGACTATTGTACAGGTGTTCACCCTGTTCCGTGCCTTCCTGTTCGCGTATGGTGGTATCAAGGCGGCACGTGCAATACATCAAAGGCTACTGGACAGCATTTTAGCCGCACCCATTGCCTTCTTTGACGTCACACCCGTAAGTCCTTATCCTTGACCATAAAAGGCTACCATGCTTTATTCAATCTATCATAGATCATACAGCGTGGTTAAAACTGCGGAACTTCATCTTCGCATTTCTTTTCTCTTCTGTTTACATAGTATATGTACCTGCCTACCCACCGACCCACCTTTGACATGAGCCGCGGAGCTCACTGAATTGGGGGGGGGGGGGGGGGGGGGGGGGGCTTATAAGAAAGAAGTACCACCAATGGGGGGCTGACTAATAGAAAACGTATGAAATTTTGTCAAAAAGTGGGGAGCTTCAGCCCCTCCCCCTCCGCTGGCCGTGTTTGACCTACCAGCTACCTACCTATCAATTTATCGACACGCCTATCCGTATACTCAGCTTGTTGTTTTGGATGAAGAAAAATTTACGCGATCTTTTAATGACTGTTTCAGATTGGTCGTATAATCAACCGATTTCGTCAGACATGGTATGTACTGTACATGTAAATATTTTGTTTCACCTCAGGTTTCCATGCCTGTGAGATGAAACTGACTACCCACTTCACTTACCAAGATAAAAGAAGGCGGAGGAACGGACGCAATCCGAGTTTTTCTCGCGTTTAACTGGTACTTGAATATGCGGATCTATCACGTTCCAGCTTGTAAGGCTCGTCGATATTCATGTCCGATTTTCATGGTTTTCACGGGACTAGCGCGCCGAGTGTATGCATTTCGGTATTTACAATACCGTACTCGGCTGAGCAATGTTCCAGCCTCGCTTTCACAGGGTTCCAATTTTGCCCGAATACCTACAAAAGCCTCGCAATCAAAACAGATTGATTTCTTTAGCGCCACTGATATAACAAATGTTGATGAACAGTCAATAGGAAACCCCAGAACCTTTAAAGGCACTCGCACTCTTGCCTGACAAGCAAATAATTGAAATCGCAATCCAATGCCATCCTCTTAATAATAAATAAAAACACTATAGATTTGCATTCATGTAAGAGTTAGAAGGTCATTTAACAAAAAATTAAGCGTGCGAGTGCCCCTTTAAGGTATGGGGAAATAGTATTTTTTCCCAATTTTATGACGATTTTTCTTTCAGTCCGAGCTTTTTCGGTTACTAACTTCAAAAAGCAATAAAACCCTAAATATCGAACATACCAAGAGTACATAAATAAGAGTATACAACATGATAATAGGGTGTGAGATATCCTTTAGACAGACCTAGTTATTTTAGGATAGATACTTAGTCTTCTTTATAAGGTCACACAGAGAAGGCTTGGTGCCACACTACCATGACGTTCACTGGCCCTTAGCGATTGGAATTAGATGGTGTGATTTTGAGAGTTGTATCAAATGCGCTCTAGAGAGCTTCCGAAATAAACCATTCTCCTAATTATGTATTTCTTACCCTACAGTATTCCATTGATGACAGTTTGCCGTTCATCTTGAACATCTTCCTGGCTCAGGCGTATGGCGTGGCGGGGACGATAGCTATCACTTGCTATGGTTTACCGTGGTTAACCCTCATGGTCCTACCACTAGGGCTTATCTACTACTACATACAGAACTACTACCGGCGGACTTCCAGGTCAGTACGTACTTCACAGTAGTTAACCCTCGTGGTCCTACCACTAGGGCTTATCTCTACTACCTCTACTACATACAGAACCACTATCGGCGCACTTCCAGGTCAGTACTTACTTCATAGGGAATACTATGGAAAACCGTCATTATCTGCCTTTGTCCTACTAGGGCGTGTTAATGTGTCAGCGTTTGCCTCAATTGAGGCCAACATTAACTAACATCGACTACCCATGTTGGATATAACGACTTCCATGATTTGTGTTGGTTTGTAGGGAGCTAACGAGATTGCTGGTAACCATGATTTGTGTTGGTTGTAGGGAGCTGAAGAGATTGATGGTAACCATGATTTGTGTTGGTTTGTAGGGAGCTAAAGAGGTTGATGGTAACCATGATTTGTGTTGGTTTGTAGGGAGCTGAAGAGATTGATGGTAACCATGATTTGTGTTGGTTTGTAGGGAGCTGAAGAGATTGATGGTAACCATGATTTGTGTTGGTTTGTAGGGAGCTAAAGAGGTTGATGGTAACCATGATTTGTGTTGGTTTGTAGGGAGCTGAAGAGGTTGATGGTAACCATTATTTGTGTTGGTTTGTAGGGAGCTGAAGAGATTGATGGTAACCATGATTTATGTTGGTTTGTAGGGAGCTAAAGAGATTGATGGTAACCATGATTTGTGTTGGTTTGTAGGGAGCTAAAGAGGTAACCATGATTTGTGTTGGTTTGTAGGGAGCTGAAGAGGTTGATGGTAACCATGATTTGTGTTGGTTTGTAGGGAGCTGAAGTGATTGATGGTAACCATGATTATGTTGGTTTGTAGGAAGCTGAAGAGATTGATGGTAACCATGATTTGGTTGGTTTGTAGGGAGCTGAAGAGGTTGATGGTAACCATGATTTCTGTTGGTTTGTAGGGAGCTAAAGAGATTGATGGTAACCATGATTTGTGTTGGTTTGTAGGGAGCTAAAGAGGTAACCATGATTTGTGTTGGTTTGTAGGGAGCTGAAGAGGTTGATGGTAACCATTATTTGTGTTGGTTTGTAGGGAGCTGAAGAGATTGATGGTAACCATGATTTATGTTGGTTTGTAGGGAGCTAAAGAGATTGATGGTAACCATGATTTGTGTTGGTTTGTAGGGAGCTAAAGAGGTAACCATGATTTGTGTTGGTTTGTAGGGAGCTGAAGAGGTTGATGGTAACCATGATTTGTGTTGGTTTGTAGGGAGCTGAAGTGATTGATGGTAACCATGATTATGTTGGTTTGTAGGAAGCTGAAGAGATTGATGGTAACCATGATTTGGTTGGTTTGTAGGGAGCTGAAGAGGTTGATGGTAACCATGATTTCTGTTGGTTTGTAGGGAGCTAAAGAGATTGATGGTAACCATGATTTGTGTTGGTTTGTAGGGAACTGAAGAGGTAACCATGATTTGTGTTGGTTTGTAGGGAGCTGAAGAGGTTGATGGTAACCATTATTTGTGTTGGTTTGTAGGGAGCTGAAGAGATTGATGGTAACCATGATTTATGTTGGTTTGTAGGGAGCTAAAGAGATTGATGGTAACCATGATTTGTGTTGGTTTGTAGGGAGCTAAAGAGGTAACCATGATTTGTGTTGGTTTGTAGGGAGCTGAAGAGGTTGATGGTAACCATGATTTGTGTTGGTTTGTAGGGAGCTGAAGTGATTGATGGTAACCATGATTATGTTGGTTTGTAGGAAGCTGAAGAGATTGATGGTAACCATGATTTGGTTGGTTTGTAGGGAGCTGAAGAGGTTGATGGTAACCATGATTTCTGTTGGTTTGTAGGGAGCTAAAGAGATTGATGGTAACCATGATTTGTGTTGGTTTGTAGGGAACTGAAGAGGTTGATGGTAACCATGATTTGTGTGGTTTGTAGGGAGCTAAAGAGATTGATGGTTTAACCATGATTTGTGTTGGTTTGTAGGGAGCTGAAGAGATTGATGGTAACCATGATTTGTGTTGGTTTGTAGGGAGCTAAAGAGATTGATGGTTTAACCATGATTTATGTTGGTTTGTAGGGAGCTGAAGAGATTGATGGTAACCATGATTTGTGTTGGTTTGTAGGGAGCTGAAGAGGTTGATGGTAACCATGATTTGTGTTGGTTTGTAGGGAGCTAAAGAGATTGATGGTTTAACCATGATTTGTGTTGGTTTGTAGGGAGCTGAAGAGATTGATGGTAACCATGATTTGTGTTGGTTTGTAGGGAGCTAAAGAGATTGATGGTTTAACCATGATTTGTGTTGGTTTGTAGGGAGCTGAAGAGATTGATGGTAACCATGATTTGTGTTGGTTTGTAGGGAGCTAAAGAGATTGATGGTTTAACCATGATTTGTGTTGGTTTGTAGGGAGCTGAAGAGATTGATGGTAACCATGATTTGTGTTGGTTTGTACGGAGCTGAAGAGATTGATGGTAACCATGATTTATGTTGGTTTGTACGGAGCTGAAGAGATTGATGGTAACCATGATTTGTGTTGGTTTGTAGGGAGCTAAAGAGATTGATGGTTTAACCATGATTTGTGTTGGTTTGTAGGGAGCTAAAGAGATTGATGGTTTAACCATGATTTGTGTTGGTTTGTAGGGAGCTGAAGAGATTGATGGTAACCATGATTTGTGTTGGTTTGTAGGGAGCTAAAAAGATTGATGGTTTAACCATGATTTGTGTTGGTTTGTAGGGAGCTGAAGAGATTGATGGTAACCATGATTTGTGTTGGTTTGTAGGGAGCTAAAGAGATTGATGGTTTAACCATGATTTGTGTTGGTTTGTAGGGAGCTGAAGAGATTGATGGTAACCATGATGTGTGTTGGTTTGTAGGGAGCTGAAGAGATTGATGGTTTAACCATGATTTGTGTTGGTTTGTAGGGAGCTGAAGAGATTGATGGTTTAACCATGATTTGTGTTGGTTTGTAGGGAGCTGAAGAGATTGATGGTAACCATGATTTCTGTTGGTTTGTAGAGAGCTGAAGAGATTGATTGTAACCATGATTTGTGTTGGTTTGTAGGGAGCTGAAGAGGTTGATGGTAACCATGATTTGTGTTGGTTTGTAGGGAGCTGAAGAGGTTGATGGTAACCATGATTTGTGTTGGTTTGTAGGGAGCTAAAGAGATTGATGGTAACCATGATTTATGTTGGTTTGTAGGGAGCTAAAGAGATTGATGGTAACCATGATTTGTGTTGGTTTGTAGGGAGCTGAAGAGATTGATGGTTTAACCATGATTTATGTTGGTTTGTAGGGAGCTGAAGAGATTGATTGTAACCATGATTTGTGTTGGTTTGTAGGGAGCTGAAGAGATTGATGGTAACCATGATTTATGTTGGTTTGTAGGGAGCTGAAGAGATTGATTGTAACCATGATTTGTGTTGGTTTGTACGGAGCTGAAGAGATTGATGGTAACCATGATTTATGTTGGTTTGTAGGGAGCTAAAGAGATTGATTGTAACCATGATTTGTGTTGGTTTGTAGGGAGCTGAAGAGATTGATGGTAACCATGATTTATGTTGGTTTGTAGGGAGCTGAAGAGATTGATTGTAACCATGATTTGTGTTGGTTTGTACGGAGCTAAAGAGATTGATTGTAACCATGATTTGTGTTGGTTTGTAGGGAGCTAAAGAGATTGATGGTAACCATTATTTGTGTTGGTTTGTATGGAGCTAAGTGGTTGATGGTAACCATGATTTGTGTTGGTTTGTAGGGAGCTGAAGAGATTGATGGTTTAACCATGATTTGTGTTGGTTTGTAGGGAGCTAAAGAGATTGATGGTAACCATGATTTGTGTTGGTTTGTAGGGAGCTGAAGAGGTTGATGGTAACCATGATTTGTGTTGGTTTGTAGGGAGCTAAAGAGATTGATGGTAACCATGATGTGTGTTGGTTTGTAGGGAGCTGAAGAGATTGATGGTTTAACCATGATTTGTGTTGGTTTGTAGGGAGCTGAAGAGATTGATGGTTTAACCATGATTTGTGTTGGTTTGTAGGGAGCTGAAGAGGTTGATTGTAACCATGATTTGTGTTGGTTGTAGGGAGCTGAAGAGGTTGATGGTAACCATGATTTATGTTGGTTTGTAGGGAGCTGAAGAGGTTGATGGTAACCATGATTTGTGTTGGTTTGTAGGGAGATGAATAGGTTGATGGTAACCATGATTTGTGTTGGTTTGTAGGGAGCTAAAGAGATTGATGGTTTAACCATGATTTATGTTGGTTTGTAGGGAGCTGAAGAGATTGATGGTAACCATGATTTATGTTGGTTTGTAGGGAGATGAAGTGATTGATGGTAACCATGATTATGTTGGTTTGTAGGGAGCTAAAGAGGTTGATGTCCGTGACGTTATCGCCCATGTATGTCCATTTCTCGGAGACGTTAACAGGCCTCAGCACCATACGAGCGCTACGGGAGACGCCGAGATTTAAGGCTGAGAACGAACAGAAACTCGAGCTCAACCAGGGAGCTGAAGAGGTTGATTGTAACCATGATTTGTGTTGGTTTGTAGGGAGCTGAAGAGGTTGATGGTAACCATGATTTATGTTGGTTTGTAGGGAGCTGAAGAGGTTGATGGTAACCATGATTTGTGTTGGTTTGTAGGGAGATGAATAGGTTGATGGTAACCGTGATTTGTGTTGGTTTGTAGGGAGCTAAAGAGATTGATGGTTTAACCATGATTTATGTTGGTTTGTAGGGAGCTGAAGAGATTGATGGTAACCATGATTTATGTTGGTTTGTAGGGAGATGAAGTGATTGATGGTAACCATGATTATGTTGGTTTGTAGGGAGCTAAAGAGGTTGATGTCCGTGACGTTATCGCCCATGTATGTCCATTTCTCGGAGACGTTAACAGGCCTCAGCACCATACGAGCGCTACGGGAGACGCCGAGATTTAAGGCTGAGAACGAACAGAAACTCGAGCTCAACCAGAGAGCCAATTTTTGTGGTAGGCGCGAGACTAATACCACTTACTTTCTTTCCTTTGTTGTCTCCTGTTGTATAACCTTGAATTTTGTTGCCCTCTTCTTACTTCCATGGGTAGCCTGTGGGTGCATACGTGTGGATGTCCCATTATTTCGCAACACTTCTCCTAAAAGTAGTCATAACGTTTTAACGACAAACCAAAAAGGGAACAAAAAGTTGATTTCTGATTTAGGCTATCACAAGTAAGCGTTGATAAGATCGCTTAGTTCAGTGTGTACCGGTTCATCGCTAGCGGAACAGGTAAACAGTGAAAACAGTGAAAAGACACACGATTTCAGAGGTCAGGCTGATTTAGTTCTTATTTATCGGGTGCTTAGTGACAAATCAGCCTCAAAATGTTCTTAAAATTGTCTTAATTTTTTATTTAGTAACTATCCAAAACATGTTTTATTGGCCAAATTTCAGCCTGGTGTTCTTAATCCATTTGTTCTTATATGCGGGTGTTCACTGTATCAACTCGTATTTCGTCTCACGTAGACGTTTGGTAGAAACACGGACATTTGAGAGCATCCACCGTCCAAGTAATCATTGCTTGTCTCTTCTCTCTGTAGCTCTGGCCGCATCCCAGTGGCTTGGCCTAAGGCTACAGTTTCTTGGCGTTGCTATGGTAACTGGTGTCGCATTCCTTTCAGTACTAGAGCATCACTTCCACACTATCGATCCAGGTAAACAGAAACGCGATAAGCCATTTGCAGCTGAACAGTCATGTGCTTGTTATTTCATTACGAGCCTATGGATAGACCTCTAGATTCCCAAGGGTAAATCAAAAGTGAATGACTGGAGGGCAAACAAACGTTTTAGTTGACTTGTTTACGAAATCGCAAAGAAATTTAAGTGATAACGTAGCACATTCGAAGTTAATTGACCAAGTTCTTTATGGGCAGCTAAAAAGATCACAGATCAGATACGTTTCAATGTTTTTTTGCTCTCCAGTACAATCACGTGACAGACGGAGTGCAAAAGGCCTATTGTCGCCGTTATGAGGCTTGAGTCATTTTTCAAACCCTTCCGTTTTCAACTCGTTGCGTAGCAACGGCCAAGAGTTATGGGGGCTCGATGTCACTCACCCACTCCTTCGTTAGCACGATATTAGCTTAATTTATGCTGAAGTCATCCATCCAATCCCTCGGGGCGCCCGCTAGCCGCTGTCCTAAAGCTGCGGGATTAAGCGAGTCATCTGCGGGACTAAAACTCAAGGTCATCTCTCTGTTACCCTTGGTACCTTTGCCAAAGTTTATATACTACAGATTGCCGCTAAATGTGTCCATGTGGGAGCTTACCAAAAAACTGTTTGTTTTAGACTACTACTTTTTAGTCATTTTATTACCTTATGCACTGTACAAGGACCTTCATTATGCAAAGCTAAGGCACCTAGAGCATTTAGCATTATTTTGTAGAATTTATACACAAAACGCACTTCTACACATTCTGTAAATTCTTTGTAGATATCTTATAGATTTATTCAGCAATCTGTAGAAATCTTGTAGATGTTTTAAAGGTTGTTTGTAGTTATCATGTAGATTTTACAGTTGTTTTCCGTGAACTCCAATGAATTACCGGGTGATCTCTGGCAAGTGAAAGTGATATGTTCTCGCTTGAATAGACCTTTTTCCAAAATGGCGCCGGCCGCGAGGGGACTGGGACCTGGGGGTATGGCAGTGAACAGGCTTCTTTGGTACTTCGCAACATTTGTTGTAGCGAAGTGGCATTCGAAATTGTTTTCTATCGCAATGCCTCACAATTGTTGTGTTCCAGGATGCTTTCCAATTCAAAAAGGGACAAGAACCTGAAGTTTCATAGATTCCCGAAAAAAACTAATCTGAAAGACGATTGGATCGTCAAAATCAAGCGAGATGAAGGGGAAATGTTTACAGTGAGCGAACACACGAGGGTGTGTTCAAAACATTTCACGAAGGATGATTATACAATCAGCGAGATGGGAAAAGGCCAAAAACTTGTTTTAAAGAGAAAATCAGTTCCCTCAGAGTTTAGCTGGTCCAAGAAATCGATGCCTCGGGAAACAAAATCCAGTCGCGGAGAGCGAAGCAGTGTAGCCCCACCGCGAAAGAAACGACGAAAGTCTTGCGCTAAATGTAAAGAGAAACAAGGCATTATCGAAGAGCTCAAAACCGATATCCTGAATAAGGACTCTCTTATCAAAGGCCTTCAAGATACTACAGCTAATCTAGAGAAAGATCTTGATGACTTGAAAGCTGAGAACAACGAACTTAAACGACAACTTTCTGAAAAAGGGCAACACACTTGTTTTGGAGCTGAACTCTTTCAGGATAACGACAAAGCTATTCGGTACTACACAGGCATATCGAGTTGGCTTGTTTTTATGCACTTATTTAACTTCTTGAAACCAAGAAGCATTAACCTCAATTACTGGAGAACTGGAACAAATTTGAAGATCGGAGTGCATATGATGTGGAAAACAAACACCGACAAGGAAGACCAAGGTCAATGAAGTTAATCGATGAGTTTTTTCTGACGCTTGTGCGCTTGCGGCAGGGCTTTACAACGGAACATCTTGCCTTCTTTTCAAGATTTCTAATGCTACAGTGTCAAGAGTATTCCTTACTTGGATCAACTTCCTCTACATTGAACTTGGAGCAATTCCAATTTGGCAAAGCAAGGATTTGAACAATGAGACAATGCCCAAAGACTTCAAAGAAAAATACCCTACTACAAGGTGTATTTTAGACTGTACTGAAATCAAGATAAACAAACCTTCATCTCTCATGGCTCAAAGCCAATGTTTTTCATCTTATAAAAATACTACTACTGCAAAAGGTCTACTTGGAATTGCACCATCAGGAGCTCCTATCTTCATATCTGAACTCTATAACGGTAGTATTTCAGATAAAGACATTACAAAGCAAAGTGGAGTGTTAGAGTTGTTTGAAAGAGGAGATAGCTGCATGGCAGACAAAGGGTTTAATATCGAGGATCTACTTACACCTCTAGGTGTTGATCTAAACATCCCCCCTTTCCTTAGAAACAAGGATCAGTTTGATGAGGATGAAGTTGATAATACACAGTCTATAGCAAGTGTTAGGATCGATGTTGAACGTGCGATCAGCAGAATTAAAAATTTCAAGATTCTCACTGGAGTTGCACCAATGACTCTTGCAGGCACTCTAAATCAAATATGGACAGTTTGTTGTATGTTGCTTTTATTCCAGTCACCAATAATAAACCAAGAGGGTGAAGAAGAGTAATTTTTTTCATATTTGTAGGACGTTTCCTCAGGTGCTCAGGTTCAACTACTACAAGACTTTATAATGATGTGTGTTATATGGCCAACCTTGGTTGAATTTCAAGACTTTTGCTATTATAATAATAGACTAAAGCAGAAACAAAAGTGAATGCAGAAAACCTATAAAAAGCCTGTAATGATTTAGTACTAAATGCCACCAATAAACATTAGAGCACACAAAAAATCAAATCTATAATCAACTATTAGTAAAATCACACTCACACACCATCACAAATCCTGCATTCTGATTGGCTCAAAACTCACTGTCTATTGAGTAATAGATAGTGAGTTTGAAAAGGCCGGCATTTTGAAGAAAAACAAAACAAACAAATAAATAAAAAGTTTCATTATTCAAAGGTAGTGTGTGAGTGTGATTTTACTAAAACAATTAGATTACTAGCTCTCGATTTATATGAGCTAGACTCCTCGTCAACTACTGTATCAGCTCATAGAAATCTCAAGCTCGTAATCTAATTGTTAATTAGTTTTACTAGAATTACAGTTGTTTGCATTCACACTACTGCCATGTTGTATTTTAGACAATAGCCTGTTGCTATACAATGATCACTTTAGTGTTATGGTCCTGAGAGTTTAAGAGCCAGGCAGTCTGAGTCTTTGTTATTGGTCATAAATGTGAACCAAAATTCAAATGACCAGTTAGCAAAAGATTTACCTGGTACAGAGATAAGGTAAACAGTGGCCAAAATAAAGGTCTTCAATCTTTGTCACCATTTCTGAGAAAACCCTGTTGTTAAAACTGATTTTTTGCACAAACAGATTATTAGCACCATCTTTGGTGTGTACACAGAACTTGCACCACTTTAAGTTTGAGATGCCCATCAAACCTTGAACTTGGAAATAATATTGATGGTTCTCTTTCAAAGTTATTATGCCATCTTTCTCAGTCAAGCAAATATCCTTCTTGAGACTGATACTTTCTCTAATTGATTTGCCAAGCATGGAGGGAATGCATTTCACTTCAAGTATTCCCACTGGAGGGTCCTCCTCAGGGTCATAAATAATGCCATCTGGTGAAGCTCCCATCCAGTAAAGCTCAGGGTTAACCAACAAGCCACTTTTGAACACCTTAACACCTGCATGGCAAAGCTCCTTGAAATCCTTCACTACATCAGGTTCTTTCTCAATGCCATATCTCATAGAATCAGTCTGAATAGCAGAAGTTCCTAATAAGGACTTTAGAAATTTCTGATTGACAGGTGCTTTTCGTTTCATTACATCCCCAAATTTTGAAGCAGTGATTCTCTGTGATCTTTCTTGGTACCAAATATTTGATTCTGATGGTCCTCTAGTGTTTTTCTCAATTTCTTTTGACATTTCTGTTGTTATGTGAATAGTTTTTAAAAAAGCTTTCTGTTGGTCAGGTAAAGTGTTATGTTCCTTCAGGGGCTGAACCAAATGTATTTCCTTAGGGGGGAATTGAAATACAGTTTCCACTCCATCTTTTGTATAGACAGTTTCTAGCATTTCTCCTGAATAAATTCCACGTAACTGATGTCCTAAGGTGCTACCCTTGAGAGGATTTCCTAATGGAAGACTGACTCTTTCTTCATGATGTGAGTATATCAACCAAGCAGCATAAGTTGTAGGGGAGTCACTAGAAATGTTTTCGCCAAGTTCTTTGATCTTTTCCAATGAGACATTCCGCTGGCTCGATGGCCGTGGATCATAAAGGTACTCCTTAACTTTTTTCCTTATTGAAAACTTCGTAACGTCTCGATTGATTCGAGGCTTAACGAACTCAGATTCAAACCAACGTTGTGCTGTGATTTTACTCCCACGTGGGCGGTGCCATTGCTGTAGCCGTGAAGTAGGCGAATCCTTGTCCTCGATTTTCGCCTTCACATGAGTAAATAGCGCAGATAAATGCTGGCATTTCCCTTTCCCAGCTTTACAAGAGCAATTCGTCATGACAACAGAACAGTTATGTCCCGTTAGGTTGAAAATTATCTTCAGTTCATGCGGCTTTTCACTTTTCAACATTGAACGGTAACATTTCGCTTTTACAAGGCAACATTCTTCGTCTAATAAAATCCTCACATCCTCCAGATATCCCTCTAAAAAGTACTTATCGCCCTTTTCTCGTCCTTTCTTTCTCTTAAGCCAGCTTTCTGCGCATTTTGAGATTGCTTGTTCAGTTTTCGAACTCATTTCCGAATTGATTCATGCATTTCCCGCTATAGTCAGTGCACTGCCATACCCCCAGGTTCCAGTCCCCTCGCGGCCGGCGCCATTTTGGAAAAAGGTCTATTGACCATGAGGGAAAATTAGAAGGCCAAGCTATTCCTGAGTGTTTTAACATATCATTGCCCATTCTCGAACCCAGAGCTCCCCAGCTCGTCACCTCGCGGGGGAGGCTCTGGTGACAGACATTGACGCATGCTCGAGTTTTGATACAGAGGCGTTGAGTCTGCGCATGCCCCAACGTTCAAAATCAGCCAATCAGCGAAGGCCTTTAGATGGATGTCCCCAGAGCCTCCCCTGTGAGCAGACGAGCCGGGGAGCTATGGTTACGAGAATGATCAGTGCCGTACTGATGTGCGCCGTGGCTGTTTTCTAATTCATGGCAGGTCTTGTTGGGCTTGCGATATCGTACGCGCTGTCAGTAACAGACCGGCTATCAGGCATGGTGACGTCATTTACTGAGACTGAGAAACAGATGGTTGGCGTGGAGAGGGCGATACAGTACACTGACGGGATACCTGCGGAGAGACATGGCCGTGGGAAGGTTGGAACTAATTTATTTTGTAAAAACATCATTCCCCGTTTCATGCTCTAGTCGTGGTTTGCTACAATAAATGATTACTTGTCTGTTTTAGCTGTCGCCTGCTTGGCCAAGTCAAGGCTCTATTGGATTCTATAACGTCGTTCTGGTATACAGGTAGTTATAGTAATTTAAGATAAACTTGCTGTTCCGCACCTCTGCTAGAACTACCTTAAACTACTACTCGACATGTTATAGTTGTCTCGATACCATGTTTTATTATATGGCAACGATAGTACGCGCGCTCTGATTGGCTAACGAGCGGGCGTAACTCTCCGTAATGCCCACGGGCATTATGGAAATTCTTAATGCCCGCTCGCAGTTCACGACTGACAAAAATTAATCTCCTTGAAATAACATAAATTCAAAAAGAAGATTTTCAGCGCAATTCACAACAAGGAATACTTTACACAGTATAAAACAAATCTAACTTGTGACAAGAGGAAAATCAAGGCCTGACTATAAGAAAAGCAGAGCCAAAAAGTTACTCTAAGCTATAAATTCGAGTCTATCCGGAGAAAATGAGAAAAGGGAGAATAGCAGCAAAAGGTAAAAGCTACAAAAGGTCAAAATTTATTAGGAATTCAAGAAACTTGAGAGCTAAAAATAATAACAGAAAGCGAGTTCAAACTTTGTGCTTACCGGTAGCTGATACTTAGTGAGTTTTAATAGTGAAGTCGTTGATTTCTTTTTTCTCTCCATCTCCTCGATTAAATTTATTCTTACTTGACATTCGCTTTTGCACAAAACCCATTCCTGAATATATAGTCGGCTAAACTAGAAATAATCTAAGATTAATAAGTGCGTTTCCTTGCCGAGCAATTGGGCTGTTCCCCCCAAAAAATTGTACCCTCCAAAAACTCCAAAATTTCAAAAATTGCTTTACCCCTTCCCAGGTACAACTCCTGTGGAAATTTGAAGCAACCCCTGTGGAAATTCCTCATTCTCTTGTTGGCTTGTGGAAATTCCACAGTAATGTTGCAAATTGATACCCTGTGGAAATTCTAGGGTCAAAATCAACAAACCCTGTTGAAATTTCAGGACAAATACAGCGAACCCTGTGGATTTTCAAGGTTTCTCGATAGGGCCGGGGGTTACAATTTTTTTTTTGGAACAGCCCATTGTGATGCCTATTAGACTGAGATCATTAGAATGCAATTGCTTTTGAACTTTTTCATTCATGGCACATGTATTTTTCGAGGAATATTTTGTTCCTGGCTCAGACAGACTCTTGATGGCTCTCTGACAATTCTCTTTAGTTTGCTTTTTCTAGTAAAACTCCAACTGTTTTTCTAATATTATGCATTACATTGCCAACTGGCAAAGTGTCAAGTTCATCAGAAGCATAAATTTTTTCTTTTCTGGAAACATTGATCACAATGTCAGAAGCTCTGCCACATACAACAGAATTTAAGTCATACAGGGTTCCATGATCAAATTTTGAACACACGTGAAAAGCTACATGTAGGGCTGTGAACTGTCCATTCTGACAAGTAAGTAGGAATTGTATTTAAAGTCTGATCATAGAAAACTGACATTTGGCTCAAATCAGAGCTGCCCAGGGGGGGTACTTGGATATAAAAATGATGGGGGGTCCGACGGAACTCCAAATTTCATACCCCCAAAAAATACCTGGGCCATAAATTTTATACCCAAAAAATACCTGCTCCCAAAATTTGATACCCAAAAAATACCCAACTTTTTAGCCTAAAAAGATACCAGCATACACATGATGGCCGTCCCAATATCCGGAAATAGCTTCAGCTTAAGTAAATGCAGTATCTTGATGATCAACTTAACGTTTCTACCCAAAAAAAATACCCACGGATTTTTCAACCCCCAAGAAAATACCTGGTAAAATTTTCAACCCAAAAAAACACTTTTACTACAAATTTCATACCCAAAAAAATACGTCGGACCCCCCGTCATTTTTATATCCGAGTACCCCCTGGGCAGAGCTGGGATTTGAGTTGACTTTAAGACCCAAATCAGGCAACAGCAAAGCAACTGGGATTTGTGTTGACGTTCAAACCCAAATCAGGCCACCCAGCGAAGGAACTTGGGATTTATGTTGTCGTTGAGACCAAAATCAGGCAACCCAGCGAAGAAACTTGAATTTCTGCTCTCTGTTCTTCTGACATTCGGTCGAAGACACGCACCCTCGTGGCGAAGATCGATTCGCCGTAAAAACTTGGATGGATTTCCCGCTCAGAGAGAAATATAACGTTGTTTTCTTAGCCAAAAATGTACTGCAGAGTGATTTGATGTTGTGATCAATGTCCCGTACCTTTCGTTGAGTCTTTTGTCCAAGCACAAGTAAAACATTCTAGTACAGCAGATTGGTGCAGAATTTAGGTCGAATTGTGCAAATTAATGTTACAAGCATGAAATTTGGCACAATGACAGAGCTTTATACCCTTAGTAGTCTTGCTGCAAAAACCGCGCCCAAACGTGCATACTTTCCGTTTTACAGAGGTGGAATTAATTATCTTATATAAGAATAAAAGCCTGACTAAACGTTTTCCAAATTCTTCCAAACTTCACATAATGTTGAGATTGCATGCCCTTGAAGTTTAGGCAGACAAACCACGCCCAATTGCGGTACTTACAGGTATTACAGTGACGAATGTAAGGGTTTACAAAAATGAATTAAACATGATACTTATTATTGAAATCTTTTTGCAATTTATTACATACAAATTACCTAGCACCTTCGTAGCTAATCACACGCCCAAAATGCCTGTATTTGGCACATTTAACATTTTTTGGCTTTTGAGCTAAGAAAGAGACATTAAAGATTTTAATTCGACTTTTCTTGCTTCAACTCTACCAGTTCTTTTCGCAAGTACACTTTTCTATAGGAAAATGTTCTTTTACATAACTTTTCGAACGGTTTTCCACACAATGCAAGACCTCACCAACTATGAGCACCCCACGAGCCCGCCAGCTAGCGTAGAAGAAAAAAGGTTGCCTAAAAATAAACTTTGTCATGTACTGCTTTCTAGCAATTCAATATCCGTTTGGTAAGATGTTACTTTTGAAGCATGTTTAATGTCTGCTATCAGGCGAAGGGAGGCGAGGGGTGAACTGAAATGTACAATCCACTAAATAACTGTATCTCCGTGTATCTAAAAATCATTTCACATTCTTTCTTCTGAAAGCAAACGTTTCTTGTAGCGAGTGCATCAATATTTAGTTCCACTATCCCTATATCCACCTTTGGTGACCTAAGTTCCTGCGACAAGTCGGACCTCACAGGATGGCTGGAGATGGTTGTCCCTACTGTTCATAGTGAGCCCCCTGAAGTCATTGCAGTCGTGATATGACGGAGCCGCCGTTGTAATTATGCTAAAAGAAGAGAACCGTAAGACGTAAAAGCACTACGCATTATCATTTGTTTATTCTTTATGTGCGCCATTACTAGCAAACAACATGAAGAAGATAGACATTGCCTAGGGACGTGGCAACAACAGTCCGAAGGTAGGCGCAAGAGATAAACGAGGTCAAGGAATAAGAAGACGAGGAGAAGCTCGAGAGCCACATCACACATATCCCTAGATTGACCTCTCTGATCGTTCAAAGACAAACTGCTCTGTCAGAGCACAAGAAAGAGTCGTACCAGTATAAAGACCTAAGGAATAAAGTGCAACGAGAATTCAAATCATCTAAAGCTAAATACTATACTCGCAAAGTGTCAGCTCTGACGTTACCCATTGGTACAAAGAGGTCAAGTCCTTGAGTGGCAGCACTGACTCATGTGGTTGGTGGAAGCAGATGGCCTGACGATGATGTTCCTTCCATCCAGGAATTATGCGAGAGCTCACTTCAATGTGTTCTTGTATGACCAGACATCAAGCATCGTCAGTTGTACTAACTGAAATTCGGAGCCAGTCCCCCAAGAGCTCCTAATCACCCCTGGTAGGCTCACAGCTCTGTAGCATCAAAGTGAAAAAATCCTCTGGCCCTCGGACCCAGCCCCAAACATCGTATGCAAGGAGCAAGCCTTTGAGTGGCAAGGGTGGACATGTTTCCCAGAAGACCAAAGATGGATGTGATACCTACTGGGGAGAAGTCTCCCATAGCCATCAGAGTTGGGATGGCGAAAAAGCCATCATGTAATAAATGCTGAACCAACAATCTGGACCGTACTCCCCGAGATCTCTACAACGTGTCAGCTACTCGTGCAATGCGGCTGTCAACCTGATAAGTGGTGTCGAGGGCGCTGTAAATTTGTCAAAGCACGCCCTCAATGCACTGCCATGTGCAAGTACAGAAGAGGTTACGAACGACAGTAAGACTAAGTTAATTTTCATTGTTGGTTTAGGACTTAATATTTAGACTTTTCAGAGAGGCATATAACAAAATATGGATTTTTGTTGATGCAGGAGGCCAAGCTAATCGTGGCAGCTCAATCAAATTTAAAATACTTTTGCTTTAAATGTTTTTTTATTTCATAACTTTCAACACTGGAAGTACCTGAAATAGGGTGTGGTTTAACTTAAGAATAATGCCGCATAAAACATCTTATCAATACTTGTAATTTGGAGAAAAAGGAAACTCCAGAAATAGATTTTGCCAAATAGTGAAGTGTACATCTATCAAGCCTGTAAGTAAGCAATAAAGGGCGTGACTCAATATGTATAGTATCGCAGGACATCTATTTGTGAATAAAGTAACATATTAAGGCTTTTGTGTAAAATTAAGACGTTCTTATTTCTTCAACAAAGATAAATAAACCCATCTTTATGCTATCTGGAAGTATTTACTTTTGGGCGTGGTTTTATATAGAATTGCTCATGACATCAAGCTCTACCACTCTGCCAAATTTCATGCTTGTAACATCAATTTGCACAATTTTGCACCAATCTGCTGTACTATTCCACGCACAAGAACTTCAGTGACTCGTCAACAGTTCACCTCGAGGTATAAAAACAGCCTTCCCGTGAAAGAGCATGTCTCTGCACGAAAACGAGGCATGTTTCTGAGCCCGCGATCTCTATGACATGCGCAAACGGTCGTCCCAAGGTCTGGGAACGTCATTGGCGCTAACATATTACGTCACTTCTCTAGCATGAAAACGAGGCCATTCCTCAAAGTCTCAAACTCTCGAGGATAAAATGGCATAGCATCCAGCCGAAAACTCCCGAAACCTACCCGAATAGGTGGCGTTTCCTCCTTCGTCGGAAACGCAAATAGCCATTGCCATTTTCTGTTATTATCAGTCCTGTTCAATCCAGTTTAGTTTCGTGTTGTAGATTTCAAATGAGTTTTCGAAGAACACGTTTGCAGCTTTTACGAAACTAAAGTTGTTAACTTTACGTCGAAGACTTGCTTCCCGGTTGCTTGTCGTTTGAATCTTCTGTTCAACTCCCTCAAACGTTTCTCCCAAATGACTAAACAACATCATAAAATAGCTGTAAAAGAATCGATTCTGAAGTATTTGATATCCATAAGAGATTGATTACTTTTGAGCAAGTCTGGCGTGGTTCGCACACCCGAGTTTGTTCTATCAGTTTGACTCAGAGAATGAAAAACTCTGAATGAACCCCAGCGCGACGCGGGCGCGTCTGAGTTTTCGGCGGGAAAATGAACGAGGCGACTTCCGGTTCGTAACAAGTTTGAAGAAATAGTGCCATATAATAAACAACTTACTAACCTCGACCGTTCGGGCATTACGTGAAATATCAAACCTCGGTTTTGGCGTATCAACCTCGCTATCGCTCGGTCGATACGCCAAAACCTCAGTTTGATATTTCACGTAATGCCCTCACTCTCGGTTAGTAAGTAGTTATTATCATCCCAGCTGAGTTCACCAACCAATCAGAAACGAGATCTATTGCCCTGATATTCTACGATATTTGGGTCACTGTCCTGATATTTGACGATAACATGGACATTTCATCTAAAACCTGAGTAAACAGACTTGAAAAATAGTTAAAAACATCAATTTATTTTTGTAAAATGATAAACATAATGTAGTATAAAGTTCGCGACAACAAAAACCATAAAATTGTTTCCTTTCGCGGCGGCAAATGCAGGGTTTTTTGTTTACTGAATGTGAATGTTTCAGTGGGATGATCAATAAATTATCGGACAAATTTGACTCAATTTTCCAAAATATCAGGACTCGTTTGGTCTCGTCGTGGGTATATTGCGAACCACAGCTCGACCAAACTCGCCCTGATATTTTGCCGCATCAAACCAAATTGTAATGTTTTTTTCAATTGCAGACCTGGACTCCCTCCAGCTTTAAGACGAGTTACTTTCCAGATTGTTGCTGGAGAGAAGGTGAATCGATTACAGCTCTACATCACTTGCTACAGCGCTACTGCGCGTTTACAAACATTGCCATTCAAAGGTTAATGCGTCAACCACAGTTAGCGCGCTTTGTCGTGTGAACCTGCATGGAGTCCACACTGACGAAAGCGACCGAAGCGAGCCGACCTGGCGACGAAAAGCGATACAAACCGCACGACGATTAGGGTCTTTGCGAAAGCCTATCAAAGCTCGCAACCTAAACGTCAAGTGCATACGACAAGCGATTTCAATGTAGACGCTCAGCATTTTATTTTACAATTTGTTTCATGGCGACACAATGACAAAGTAACTTTGTTTTGGTTCCTTTCTCAGGTCGGCATTGTAGGCCGGACAGGTTCTGGTAAGTCCAGCCTGTTCCTCTTGCTGTTTCGCATGGTCGATGCACAGGAAGGCGTGGTAGTCCTGGATGGGGTTAATGTCGCCTCGTTACCTCTTGATGCGCTGAGGTAGGTACGAATACTATGAGGTTGGGTAGATTTCTGTAGTTCCTGCATAAAATGAAATTTCCATACAGCACACGTAGATAGTTCGCGCCGCCTGCTCTCCGAATCGTCCCCGACAAAAGTTTAGCTATAATTAAATGCATTAGCAAAATAAAGAAGAACCTACGAAAATTAGCATACGTCGGAGAGTAGTCAGGCTACTCGCGCTCTTTTGGAATTCGATTTTGTGCTGAACGTAGGACAATAGAAAATCCCAGAGTAAAAACTACAGAAATCCGTACAATATCTATCAATCTTTGCATCCACAATTTGAAATGTTGAAGATTAATTTTACATTGATGTAAATTTTGATGTAAAAAATACAATTCAATACATTGGATTTTACAGTAGGGAGCTGTTGATGCATTAGCGAGATCTGATACAGAACCCTAGAGGTAAAGCCATGATTTAGAAATCCTAAGATATTCAGATCGGGCTTGTAGAATTCAGTCAAACTTCGGTGACACAGAGGCATCACTCAGACCCCGTCCACACTACACCGTTTTCAAACGAAAACGGATACTTTTTGCTCCGTTTTCAAAAAGATTTGCGTCCACACTTATCGTTTTCGTATTGTTTTCGCCGTTTTCGGTGATCGTTGGCGGCATTGTAGTGTGGACGATAGCCGTATCCGGAGCAAAAAGTATCCGTTTTCGTTTGATAACGGTGTAGTGTGGACGGGGTCTCAATCTCGAGGCGCAGCCTTAAACTTGGGTAAGAGGAAGAAAGTTTTTTACCGACACGTATTTCAGTGTATGGGTAGTAGGTATGTTATATTTACCGCGCGATAGGAATCAACCTGTTTTGATTGAGAGGTTCAAAGTTGGTTGGAATGAGTGCAAAAATAATAGGTCGATGCCTTAGTCGTGGCCGTGGCGTACCGTAAGGACCTTTCCTTGTGTACGGAAATGGAATGAAGGGCTGCCCTTAAACCAGCTGCCCGCGCACACCAACCACATCTGCTGGTGCAAAAAGTAATAGGAAAGTTAAAGATACAGTCATGATATCAGATACACGAAATTTGATATTGTCACATCTTTGACCATCGTAGAAGCCATAAAGCACGTATGATTTTAGAAATTCAGAAAAAAAGCTGGCCACTAATAACTTGAATAGATATTTCCAATATAGTGGGGCGCTAAGTTGGAATGATTTATTAACCCAACTGCGCACGAACTTTTCGCTACTTGCGTTTGAGGAGTGACGGCTCACTTCCTGGAATCAGACAAATAGCAGAAAAAAACCCGTGATGCATTGCTTTTCATTTTCTATTGTTCTAATGTTGTGTAACACTGATGTTCAAACCGCGTTATGTGTATGTTAGTAAGTGTATATTCTACCTATAGTACCTCCACCAGCCTCACGTGAAGAAGTTCGTGTGTTTTATTTTTTGTTTAGGTCTCGTCTTGCCATTATTCCACAAGACCCTTTCCTGTTTAGTGGGACGGTCCGTGATAACATCGATCCCTGGAAAAAGGTGCGCCAATGAAGTAACGATACGACTTTTTGTAGTTTTTATGTGTACGGCACTTCTGAGATGCTTCTGTGATATCGGATACTCAGTGATGTCGAGGCAAGGTTCAGCCTCCCGCGCAGTCGCTTTCGTGTCGCTCGTACAAGGCAAGGAACGACACTTGTCGACATCTTGCTTATTCGGATAATGCAAAAACCGAATTCAATAAGTGTTTTGTTATAGCGCTGTTCACGCTGACGTCATCTATTGTTATTAATGTGCCAACCAGAGATCGATTGGTTCACAGAACAAAGGGCTCTATTCAATCTACGGTTGGCACATTAGCATTACAATGGCAATGCTGACAAACAGTGAATAGCGCTATATATTGTTTGAAAGAAATCATATGCAAATTTTAACAACCGAGCATAAAAATATTCAGCAATTCACTTGACTCGATGATTCTTTTTAAGTAAGCATCCATGCAAGAACTAGGCAAACCTCCATTGTTCTACGGCATTGATGGTTCCCCAAGTGGGATATGTCCCATTTTTTTACCACAGAAAGTTATCATGACTAGTAACATAATAAAAGTAAAAAATTGATAGATTTCGACTTGCTTTGAGAACATATGGCAACAAAAAGTCTCTAGACCAATCACATTAAAGAAGAACAAAGGAGTGAGAATCAGCATTTTACACTAGGTTCCCCACGTACAAAGTCTTTTAAAATTGCATATCCTGTTTGTGAGTACCACATGTGCTTATATATCCCTAAAAATCCTCAAACAAGTTTTTCTAGCATAATGAATTTGCTGATTTTCATGTCTAAGCCAATGAAATTGCCTATATTGTCAATAGAAATTAATTGCATTCCAGCGTGCTTTGCCGTTGGCTTGTCTAGTTCTTATACGGACCATTACTTAATGCTTACACATACATAATGTTGTTATTTTCTATCCTTTTGTAACTTATGTAGAGCTTTCGTACTTCGTTTCGTTTTTTTTTTTGTTTTCATCCTCCACACGTTTCGTGATTTCTTCCTCAGAGAAGACATCTGGCAGCAGCCATCGTGTTGGAGCTGCGTGAAACTCAACTTTCGCGCCCTTAGCTACATTTCACATCCTTTGGGGGCTTTCGGTCAATCAGAATGCTGATAGGGAGTACAATGTATAACAATTGCTGTGAGAGTTTGTATTCTGGTCATTCTGTTTCATTTGAAGTGCATTTCAAGTTATATCGGTTACCTTTATTTGCTTTTAGTATTCGGAGCACGACTTGTGGGTGACTCTTGAGCGGTGCTACCTTGGCGTTGCTGTCAGAGATTTGGGTGAGCCAATGTATGTCAACTTTCGCCAATGGTAGATGCCTTCTGTAAATGTATCATGTTTTGTTTAGGTGGCCTAAGTGCCGAGGTGGGGGAACGCGGACGCCACTTTTCAGTTGGCCAGCGGCAACTGATATGCCTTGCAAGAGCTCTTCTTACTCGTGCTAAGGTAGGTAGCTAACCATGGGTTACTGTGCAAACCATGGGTTACTGTACAAACCATGGGTTACTGTACAAACCATGGGTTACTGTACAAACCATGGGTTACTGTTCAAACCATGGGTTACTGTTCAAACCATGGGTTACTGTTCAAACCATGGGTTACTGTTCAAACCATGGGTTACTGTACAAACCATGGGTTACTGTACAAACTATGGGTTACTGTACAAACCATGGGTTACTGTTCAAACCATGGGTTACTGTTCAAGCCATGGGTTACTGTTCAAACTATGGGTTACTGTTCAAACCATGGGTTACTGTACACATCATGGGTTACTGTACAGACCATAGGTTACTGTACAGACCATAGGTTACTGTACAAACATGGGTTCGCTCGTTTATCCTTACTTTCAATATTGTATTAGTGTATGGGGGTATGCATATCCCGCAAATCTCAATCGGCTTTTTATTTTACAAAAACGCACGGTTCGCATTATATCCTGCGCGCAGCCGATAACAAATGATTGGCTACTGTTTTGATGTTGTTTGCTCTGTTTCTAACAGGATCTGTTGGCTCACGATCTGTCAAACTTGAACATCAATTAGTATGTTTTGATCTAGGCACGCTGAGTTTGATAAATTGCCAACGGAAACGCCCACGACGCGCTTATAGAGGCGACTTCAAACCCGCGACACGCGACCATTAGGGAAACTCCTGTGCTCGAAACCCCTTTTCGGATTTTGTAAAAACAAGTCATGATTTAGTATTTCATTGATGTTTGTATAATAAACAGAACATTACATGGCCGCGCGGAAATGCGAATTTTATCTTCACGAATGTTGAAAAATTATCTCACGAGTTAGCGCAGCGAACGATATCACCCTATCAAACAAATTTGTTCAAAATTATATTTATCTTAATCTATAAATCTGTTACTTGGAAGTGACCATGTCTGCAACTTGTTGCTAGTCCTGACGTGTCTTCGTTTATATTTCAGATTCTCTGTATCGATGAGGCAACTGCTAGCGTTGACATGGCAACAGACCGCCTCATCCAACAGACGATCAGAGAGGAGTTCATGGACAGCACCGTACTGACAATCGCTCACAGGTGAAGTACAGTGATGACTTTTAATAAATTAAAATGTATTGCTCTGATGGGAAGCTCTGCCAGGGCCTCGAGGGCCTTATGTCGTCGGATGCAACTCGGTCGGCGGATAATGGTCGGTTCATTCGATAGATCGGGTGTTCGCCTTTTATCGGGTGTTCGCCTTTTACCACAAGCTAGAGCATAGATCCCTGGTGGATGTTGTCCAAGAATGTTGGAACGAGAAAGCATTTGAGCCTTGCCAAGCGAAAAAAGCGCTGATGCAGAATTTCCTACTTTCGAGAAAAACTCATTAGAAGTTCAAAATTCCCATACAAACCCTTAGTTTAGACTGACAAAGCTTTTCTTTGCCTTTCTCTTTTTGCATGGCGGGGACCATATAAAAAAGGACATATAAATGACAGTTGAACGATTTTCGTGCCGAATTTCTGAGCATGGCTCGTCTGATTGCAGAGTCGGCACAGTTATGGATTGTGACCGTGTGCTGGTGATGGACCGGGGGACTGTGGCCGAGCTCGACACGCCCACCAAGCTAATGGCCAATAAGAACTCTTTATTTTATAACTTAGTGAACAATAGCTAGGGGCGAGTGAATGTTGAAGACCGTCTAAGGACGCGAAGGTGGATCCGAATTATGAATCACGAGTTAAAACACGAAGGACAGGTTAAACGTGCAATTACTTTTTTTTTCTAAACGCTGTGCAGTCTGTAAGTTGGTAGATTTTCCAAAGTATTTACAAAGAAGTATTTATGAATAAACTTAAGCGTCCTTTCAGTTGGTCATCTTATGTTAATATGCCCAACAATCTTACTTTCCAATTAAAAGAGCGTAACTAATGTTGTTCATTCTGTGATATCCAAACTTAGTGGTGCTACAATATAAATGCTACTTATCTGTTCAGGACGACTGTGGCCAACGAGAGAACGTTAGAATTCGGTAGAAATATTTAAATTGTTCATCTGTTTGCGCGCAAAATCTGCTTTTTAGAAAACCATTTTTCCTCTTACTACGGTCCGATGAGCAGCGTATATTGAAGCACGCAAACGTGTTAGTAATTAAAGCGGTCATTCGTTGATCTTTTTCTGCATAAAAAGACTGAGAACAAACAAAAGTTGTGTCTCTAAAAGGGGTTTGCCTAACATTTTTCCTTTAGGTGTAAACTAAGACTTTAATAGCGATTAGCTAAGTTATTATTATAAATAAGCATATTTTTTACGCTAAGGTTGACCTAAGTTTAAGTACTTTCATGTCAGTTCCACCAACCGTTAATAATTGATGGCATAATTTAGTTTACGAATCCTACGCGTTTGGCTTTTAAAAGTGCATGTAACCGTGCAGTCTTCGTGTCCTTTTAAAATGACCATCATCTCGACATGAGGTCGGACATATTTTGTTTGGTTTTGTGGCTTGTGGCCTTGTATACACCGTCTTGTACTGCCGTTGTATCTCCCGTTCCGCCGCTTTTAAAGCCCGTGCGAGATGTATCTTCCAGGCTGGAGGAATTGGACGATGGTTACCTATCCGGGCTGAAACGAGACGCAGGTAAAACTGAGGCATCGGACACAGAAGTTCTGGATAATCAAGCAGACTTCGGTAAAGTTCCTATCCTTGCCACTAAAAGATATAACGGTAAGAAACGTATAGATCTTTACTCTTTTCGCAGCGACAAAAAAAGTAAAATAAAATAAATGTTGGAATGGCAGTGTCGAAATATGAAGCCTTGTATTTAAATAAAAGGAACCAAAATAAAGTTAAAAAGAAACCGAGTCACGGAATGATCATTTCGCAAGATCACAAGGCAACATCACTACGAACGGAGGCCCCCCTTAGGGTAGACACACCTAAAAACCCAATCTAAGAAGAACATTCATGCTGGAGACAGTGGAGCCTTTTTAGTTTGTGAATAAACTATTCACTAGTGTTTTAATTTCTCGATTCATTTTTATTTTTTATTTTAACATATAAAGAAGTTTACCCTAAGAGCACCAGGTGCTCATCGAGAGGGCTTTCTTGACCTTAATTACATTTAAATAATAGACATATAATAAACTTATCGAGACAGGGAAGGCACATACGTTATATGTACAAATAATTTATGACAAAAAAGTTGCAGGCAGATGATACAAAAATCAATTAGAATAGCAAAAGCGTTGATTTCGATTTCGTTGATTTTCATGTCGTATTCGTTACAGTTCATCAACAAACTTAGTGATGCTGACACGGAGTACGGATACATCATCAGTTTAAAAGGCTTTTTTAAAATCGAATGAAACACTTGAATGGTTTTTACCAAACTTTGTATTTTCAAAGGTCTCTTCTAAGCCTTGGTTATATTTTCATTTTTAGCGTCCGATGATTACGTGGAAGCACTATCTTTAGAGACGAATCCCGCTGATACACCCTCTTCAGGCACGAGTTTGGAGGAACAGAGTAAGTTATAAGAACGCGGTGCAATATCAAAAAGAACGTTATTTTTTAATGGATGCTCTTTTTAATAAATATAAATTTATCTTTCAGTTGATTACAACAAAGCTTAGCAGTATTCGAAAACACGCAATCTTTAATTTTTGCATTCTTGACCCAAGTAAAGAAAGTTTAAACTAAGTTTGCTACTCGAGGCACTTTACGAAAAGGACGCTGAAATGGGCAGTTATGTGTAACTAACTGGAACATGTTCATGTTCAAGCACTTTGCGCCTCAAGGCTCACCACAGAAATTAAGCAGGATTCGATGAACTGTGATTTACGTGTGAATCTGAATAATAGATAAGAATGCATGTCAAGCCTGGTTCAGATAATGGTCGGGCTATACATGACAATGCCTGGTTCAGATAATAATAAGGCAATGCCTGGTTCAGATGGTAGGGCAATGCCTACATTTGGTTGGATGTGATAGATATTCGAGTTTGTAGCAGCAGCATTACGATGTCAGAATCTAGCGATCTTAGTTTGTGAGCCATGTTTTGCTTTCCATTATTTAACTCAAGAGACAGCAGTATTGTGTATTCGGTTTATCAACTTGGCGCCCTTTGTTTCGAATTCCCAAGTGAGTTCCCGCGGTAGATTTGATTCCTAATTAAAATTCTAGTTTTGGAGTGGAATTAATCGACTTCTGTGCTGGAAAATTTCATCTTCTATTTCCTACCAGAAAGATTTAACCATATTGCAGGAAAGTTGGAAGGGTTACAATTTGACAGTGAAAGCACATTTTGCAAGTGTTCGTTTTATTCTATGTCTAAGAATTCGCGCAAAATTAAGCCGTGAATTGCTAATCAGAGAAAAGCCCATATGTTTTTGTGCCAAAACACCTCCTACTTTAACCTAAAAAACCTACTTGAAAAAAGTAATCAATCTTGTTACCAAAAAGCGAAAATCATAGTTCGATGTTTTATAAACAGTTTGCAGGGTTTCGTTTATTCCCAATGACTATTCCGTAGCCGTAGTTTGAGGATTAGTTTTAGGTATATCAGTGTTTTGGCCAATTTTCTTTGTATTTGACAATGAGTAATCGAGCGCGAACTTGAATCAAGCGCGCCAGACTGTGTCACGTGACAAGCAAATGTCGCTCCTTTCTGCCCCATAATGGTAGGGCTTTACATGGCAATGCCTGGTTCAGTTAATGGTCGGGCTATACATGACAATGCCTGGTTCAGATAATAATAAGGCAATGCCTGCTTCAGAAGGTGGGTCAATGCCTGGTTCAGATGAACGCTCATTGCGATTCAAGCTGCCAACAAGGGAACCAATGAATTCAAAAAGGACAATGCTTAGGTATTAGATTGTGTGGCAAATTTCAGAATGGGTAAACTTTAATAGGCGTATTTGTATGCGAAATATAACAAATTTGGTGCTACAAAGTTTGAGTACACGGTTGACTAATAGGAAGCCATTCAGCAGCAGTCCCCCGATGGGACAATATACACGGAAACATCGAGATTCGAGGGAAAACAAAACTCGCTGTTTCCGAGGATGCAGTCATTAAGTGTTTTATTATATAGCAAAAAGAAAATACGGTAAAAATAGTCCGCCGAAATTTCTCGCCCGCGCAGGCTACATTAATTTGTAGCCCACCACGTGATCATGATAGAACCAATCAGAGCGCGCGCTTTGATCGAATAAACACGAGCTATATAATAATCTGGTTTGTTTGAATTCGGTTTGTTTGCAGTTGTGAATTGTAGTATTATTTTGTTTTCCTTCAAAGCCATCACTGACAAGCGATGCCGTCATAAGTGTGGAGGGAAATGCTATGACCCGCTGAAGTTCAAGTGTTGCAAGAACAAGAGTCTCCTGCGAAGAGCGTACAAGTGTTGTCGGCACGGATGTGACGGACGTTGCTATGATCCAGCTAAAACCCTCTGCTGCAACAATAAACAAATTCCCAAGAAAGGTGAGAGTCATTCTGTACATTGGAAAGGAGAACAAGCCGCCCTGCATGGAAATCAGTCGAAATGAAATAAACCAATGATATAAACCAAAATAAACCATACAATGAAACGCAAGGTGGGAAATACTAGAAAAATATCACCACGTCCCACATCACAGGTTCTCGCGAATTCTGAAAGAGAGGGTTCATGCATTAAAAATCTGCTTGTTAGTAATTTTGCCGCTTCTTCGTGGATTATAGTTCAATGACTCTACCTTATGGGGCTACAAGGCTTTTTGTTTGTCTTCATTATCTAGTGTGTCTGTGAAGAAGTGAATAGAAAAAAATCCAAAAACGAAATTGTAAAAATATTGACATTTCCAGGTGACACAAGATGTTGTGGCGGTAGTCAGACCTATAACGGCAGAACGCACTTCTGTTGCGGCAAACAAGTGGTGAAGAATGGGGGGAAATCGAGGTGCTGCAAGTCAACCTTGTTCGATTCACGCACTCACAAATGTTGCGATGGCGTCAAAATCATGCCTTCCAGTGCTTCTTGCTGTGCACACCGTTGTGGGAAGAAATGCTACAACATTGCAACTCAGATCTGCTGCCAGGGACGGTTACATAACAGAGGCGGTGCCGTAAACCATGCGGCGTGTTGCGCCAATGGTATGTACGATGCACGAAAGCAACAGTGCTGTGCAGGGGGGAGGGTTGTCAACAAGGCAGGCTGTTGCCCTGGTCACGCTCGTTGTGGTAAGACGTGCTATAATCAGGCTCGATCACTTTGCTGTCACGGACGTGTAAATAAAAAAGGCCCGTTAGGGAGGTACGCAGCATGCTGTTGGACTGGCATGTACGATACGAGAAGACGGAAATGCTGTGTCAAGCAAAGGGCAGTTGTCGATAGAAATATGTGCTGTCCAGGCTTGCGTCGGTGTGGAAGACGATGCTACAATCCAAATCAGTCAATCTGTTGCAATAGCCGTCTCCATTCCAAGCGTCGCATGGGGGCACATGCTAAATGTTGTGGAGCAAAGGCATTTGATAACAGGCATTCCAAGTGCTGTCCTAGCAAACAAGTAGTTCCAAGGAGAGCCTCCTGTTGTAAGCACACATGCAAAAGCAAGTGCTACGACCCAAGACGTTCCATCTGCTGTTACAATCAACTTCGCAGCCGTTTGTATGGCGTCTTTACCAAATGCTGCAAAGTAGGAGTTTATGATTTTCGTAGTATGAAGTGCTGCCGCGGACGACCATGTAAGAAAGGTAAGAAAATCCTAGTGTTTTCACTCTTCGACAAAACAACAAGTGCAAAAAGCTACCAGATCAAATTACAGACCGCAATCTTTTTGAAAGCAAGCTATCAGACCTTTTCTCTCAAACTTAGAAGACCAATCGCAAAAGATTATCGAAATGCCGCGAAAATGGACGCAGTGAAAACGTAAATTACGTAATAAAAAACACAGCGGTAATACCACATTTCCTTCACTTTCCTCGGCAAATCATTGAAACCATGAAAACAATTTTGTGTGGACTTCATTGTAAAGCACCATAAAAACTAAGTCATTTTTTGTGAAAAAAGGTATAATAAACCTCATTCCAGAGGAGGGGGGATCATATCAGAAACCCCTTTCATGGGAAGGGTATGGGTAATTTCTAGAATCACAATTTGAATTATTGAAGATCAATCATTTTGATCTCACCTCCATAAAGGCAAGTGTGACATAGCACAAAGCCAAGTGTGACAGCATGGAAAAGGCCATCCATACTGAAGACGGTAGAAAGTCTATCCAATGATGCTTCTTACGTTTAGTTCACTTACAAAGTGAAGGCAAAGCAAAATATGTAAACCATTTATTGGTGTGATGGCAGTTTATTGTAATCTTCAAAACATGGCTAATCTGACCTGTTGTTTTCCCTTTCTAACAAAATACGAAGATTGTGCCTGGCAGACATAAGGAGCCTTCCTACAATGTTTTCTGCCCTCGACCACCAAATGTTGCTGTTCAGCTACACAACTTGTACATGGTCTGAGATTTCACATGGTTACCCTAGAGGTTTTATTCTAATGCACATTTCTTTGTGATCGGAATTGCTATAGAAACGGAATAACCACGCCCTCCTAATGTTTGAGTAGCTGACAATAGGCCTTTATCACGCAATATTGATTAATAATAAATATAGATATCAGAAAATGAAGTCCAGTATTCAATTCTACACATCCGTATTAGTAAAAGTGCAAAGTTTGCAGTGAAGATTGCTTCAATACTGAGATATGAATTTTCAAAACTTCGTGTTCTGGCTTATGTTTTTTACCAGAAATGTATGGCAAAATACGTCGAAACGAGGCTGGACGGGCATCGATGCCCGTCCAGTCTCGACTTGACGTATTTGCCCATACATTTCTTTGTAAAAAGTAATCCAGAATACGAAGTTTTGAAAATTCGTATCTCAGCCAGTTTTCAAGCAATCTTCACCAAACTTTGCAATTTTACTAATTCGGATGTATAGAATTGGATTTCATTTTCTGATATCTATTATTTATTATTAATCAATATTGCGTGATAAAGGCCTATAATCCAACTTTGAGAAATATTCACTCGGCCAAAGTTATTCGAACGGACTTTTTCATTTCCCAAAATGAAAAAAAATATTATATCCCAAAGAGTTCCTAGAAAAATAATGGCTGATATCTGCCAAATTAAAAAGTCCTTGTCGCCAGAATGATCTGCAAACCTAAGGCAATCTGTCAGCTGAAATATAACTTACAATGCTTTTTGTATGGCATGTATGTGTATGTAAACTGCAAGAGATAAGAAGTTTTGAACTGAATTCTACATCTCACGTTCTTTGGGTACTTTGGCTCCTTTGACTTCCCCGTGCTGTAATTTCTCTTATTTAAGGGAACACTGTTCGCCTTTGTTAGGCTGTAATTTGGATACCTACCGCCCTGAAGGACCGAAATAAAGGTCCGAAACGTTGGCATATTTTGCGTTTCTGTTTTGGTTTTCCATTCTCTGTCATTGGACACCTACCGGATAATGCATTCAAAAAGCTTTTGGAATTTCCGCGGGTTTTTTTGCCCGCGCATTATATTAGACAATCGTCAGAGTTTCTTATTTGCTTTGCTTTCAGTGACTTGTAAGTTCAAGTGCGGTTCTGTGTGCTACGACCCTCGTCGCCAGAAATGCTGCAGGAAAACCAAACGTCTAGTTGGCCTTAAGCAATCGTGCCTCTGCATTCGTAAATGTGGACGTGTCTGCTTCAATCCCGCCACACACCAGTGCTGTGTTGGTCGGCTGTTGAAAAAGAGTTTTGCTTTTAAGGGCAGCATGCGTAAGTATTGTCAAGTGAATTTGGTGATTTTACACACATCAAAGACGGGTGAATTGATGTTTTGGTTCAAAGAATTGGTACATTAGCTGATATCAATATTGAGAAATATAACTTACAGTCTTCCATCCCTGTCCGGATTACCCAGAGAGATGGCTTTTCTGATTCAAATTGTAATCGCTATCAAATTTCTACGAATCAGATGCAATGCATCCACGAGAGCAACAATGCTCTCAATCAATTGTCTCTTTGTTTATTAAATGATCAATCTGTAAGAAACAAAATGAGAAATGAGATACCGGTGGTAATCTCAAAAAGATACACTAGTCAAAAACATCTGACTAGGAGTTTAAAACAGCCAATCCATAACCGGTCAAACCTTATCAGAATAAAAAAGGAGGAACCACTACTAAATAACGTCAGCTCTGGTAATGCAAGTTTATGCTTGTTAAATGCAAGGTCTATTAAGAGTAAATCATTTATTATTAAAGACTTTGTTGTTGATAATGGCATTGATATACTGGCAATCACAGAGACATGGCTGAAGGATGATATCTCTGCTCAGCTCACTGTGAACGATATCTGCCCAACTGGTTTTTTTCTCCACCATTTGCCCCGTATTGGTGGCAGGGGTGGAGGGGTAGCTCTCCTACATAAAAAATGCTATAAACTGACTAAACTCTCCCCAGACATTTCTTATAAATCTTTTGAATTCACTGACTGCCAAATAAAGTATATGTCCAAAAGCTTAAGAGTTGTTGTTGTTTATCGCCCTCCTCCATCAAAAAAGAACAAGTTAAATGTTTCAAAGTTCTTGGTGGATTTTGGTTCTTTTTTAGAGCGGATAATCACTTCTACGACCCCACTTATCATTACAGGGGATTTTAATTTTCATCTAGATAATGAAGAAGACCGATCCGCTAAACGCTTTACTGATCTTTTAGATACATTTAATCTAAATCAGCATGTCGAAGGCTCCACCCATAAGAATGGTCACACCCTGGACCTAGTAATTACCAGAAAAGGCGAAGAGCCTGTGAGGAACGTCCATGTAACTGACCCTGTGATATCAGACCACTCGGCAGTACACTGGGAGGTAGATTGTCTTAAGAAGCCCCGTCCTAAAAGGGAGCAGATAAAAAGGCGGAAAATGCAATCTATTGATCACGACTGCTTTCGTAAAGACATTAAAAATTCCAATTTGTTCACAAAAACCTTTCATGATGTGTCCCAGTTTGCAAAGAGCTATGAGGATACACTTTCCTCTCTTCTTGATGAACATGCTCCTCTAGTCACGCGCACTGTAACTTTGAGACCTTCTGCTCCCTGGTACTCCGATGAGATCAGGGATGCTAAAAAACACAGAAGAAAGTTTGAGCGCCTATGGCGTAAATCACCAATTACCATCCATCGCGAATTGTATGTTGAACAATGTGTTAAAGTCAATAAACTTATTTATGACTCTAAAATGTCATTTTATGCAGATGCTATAAAAGAAAATGCTAACAATCAGCGTATTCTATTCTCCTCGATATCTAAAATGTTAAACTCTAAATCCTGCAAGAAGCTACCATCTCATGATTGTCCTAAAGAACTTGCAGAGAGATTTTCTACCTTTTTTGCTACTAAAGTCCAAACAATACGGAATAGTTTTCCCCCAATACCTGAAAGTATGTTTCCTGAAGAAAAATGTTACTCCAATCAACTTCATGATTTTTATCTTACAACAGAAGAAGAACTGTCTCCTCTGCTTAAATCCATGTGCAATAAGTCATGCGTGCTTGACCCAATTCCTGGGACCTTAATGAAAGATTGTTATACGACACTCCTGCCTGTAATAGCAAAATTCATCAACTTGTCATTTGAAACAGCAATGGTTCCTGAAGGTCACAAAAAGGGTATACTTAACCCTTCACTGAAGAAAGATTCTCTTGACCATGAAGATATTAAACATTTCAGACCAGTTTCCAACCTGAAACTACTTTCGAAAGCAGCAGAAAAAATCGCTGCTGTTCGATTGTGGGATCACTGTGTCGACAACGATCTTCTGGAACTTTTCCAGTCTGCATATCGCAAGGGTCATAGCACTGAAACGGCACTTACTCGGATACACAATGATATTCTCTGTGACATTGATAATAACAAATGTGTCATCCTTGTATTACTAGACCTTTCTGCTGCATTCGATACAGTTGACCATGCAGTTCTCCTAAATCGACTTGAACAACGTTATGGTGTAACTGGAAAAGCTAAGGCGTGGCTACAATCGTATCTCTCCAACCGCACCCAAATTGTTAAAGTTGGTGATGAGTTCTCTTCTAGTCAAACTATGCTTTGTGGTGTTCCGCAAGGATCCGTACTAGGTCCAATCCTATACTCACTTTATACTGCACCACTGGCAAAGATTATTAAACAGCATGGGGTTAACTTTCATTTCTATGCGGATGATACTCAACTCTACCTTTCATTCGACCCAAAAAAAGTGAGCGAACCACTGCACTCAAAGAACCGCATTGAATCTTGTCTTAAAGAAATAACAGCTTGGATGACCGCTAACAGACTGCAGTTAAACAGTGATAAGACAGAATTACTAGTCCTTAATGCACGCCATCGCTCACCTCCCAATTTAAACTTGATTATGGTAAACGATGAATATATAACATCATCTAGCAGTGCCAAGAACATTGGTGTATGGTTCGACGATAAGTTGACAATGGAGAAACAAGTAAACGCCATATGCCAATCGTCTTTCTTTCACCTTAGGAATATTTCTAAAATCAGAAACTTCATTTCTTCTGCTCACTGTGAGATTCTTATTCATGCTTTTATTTCCTCGAAACTTGATCACTGTAACTCTCTTCTCGCTGGCCTTGAACAGAAGTTAATTAACAAACTTCAATACGTTCAGAACTCTGCGGCCAGGCTCCTGACTGGAACCCGCAAACACGACCATATCACCCCTGTACTACGTACACTACATTGGCTACCAATCAAAGAGAGAATAGATTTTAAACTTCTTCTTCTAACTTTTAAATCACTCCAGGGGTTGGCTCCACCCTATCTCAAGGACCTTTTGTTATTTCATAAACCCACAAGGACCCTTCGTTCCGCTAATAAGGCTCTATTGGTCCAACCTTCATTTAAACTTAAGACGTATGGCGCCCGGGCTTTTTCCGTGAATGCTCCGGCAATATGGAACTCGCTCCCATTAAAATATCGATTCTGCAGCGAGATAAGTGAGTTTAAATCTGGAGCTAAGACCTTTCTGTTTAAACGAGTTTTTGATGTTTAGTTTAATTTAAAAGAGTTTTTAATGTTTAGTTTGCATTTAATTTCCCCATCTCATCTCATTTTCATTACGTCTCATTCTTATTCAATTTCTTATTATATATCCATTTTTACCTAGATTAGTACATTATTATATATATATAATATTTTTTATATGACTAGTGTACTACTGCGTTTTAAAGTAAGTTTTTATTAGTAAGATAATTTCTATATGCTCTCAGTTTTTAATAAATTGTCATTGTTATATCCCATTACTTTTATGATTATATAAACTATATTATTGTAAAGCGCCTTGGATCTATAGGAGAAAGGCGCTATATAAGTCTATATTATTATATTATTATTATTATTATATCCACTGTAATTGTTCTTTGTTACAGGTCCTATCGTACTGGGGCCAGATCTTATAGGTATGTATGACAATTGCTATCGGCCTGATTGTTGTTATCAATGTCAGGATGCATCTCTCGTCCACTTGTCTTTTCAGTTTTTGGGTTCAGAAATTCTACTAACTGACACTGCCGTAATAAAGATCCAGCAGTCTGCATGATAGTGAAATTGGATCTTTTAAGCTAATTCGAGACACCGATGTATTGTTATTTTCCTGCAGCAATTCCTGTTGGTTGCTATGCAGACAAGGGGAGTCGTGCAATCCCAACCCTGGAAGGTCGTTCCAATCTCCTTAAGGGAAATTACCAGCGAAGGAAGCATGCAATTAAACTGTGCGCCATGGCGGCTACCCGTAAAGGCTACAAATGGATGGCTCTTCAACACGGTGGGTGGTGTGCGTCAAGTAAGAGTGCGGGACGAACGTACGCCAAATATGGTCCGTCGTGTGCCTGTGGGAAACATGGAAAAGGAGGGATATGGGCAAATGCTGTCTACAGACTTCAAGGTAAGGGCACGCTGTATTGGGTATTGCACATTCTAAATCGGGGTTGGTTATCAAGAGATACAGTAGAAGCAAACATTCCGAACTACTTTGGCTGGGGCTATTCCAACGGTGTCGATGATATATGGCAATCAATTTGCAGTTTTCAGGAATGATTCAGGATTTTGTGGGCGTGGACAAAGTTCTGGCACCATTGGAAGATTAACCTTCTTTCTGAAACGACTTTAAAACTCCTCAAACGTGATCATGATTCTTTCTCAATAGCAGATAAACAGTATAAGCAATTTAAAGTCACTCATTGTCTTTCTTCTTGCTGTCTTGTCAATAAGGATGGTATTATAAAAATTCGTGTGTTTGTAAAGTACTGTTGAAGTGTGTTAAACCAAATCAGATGCACCCTGTCCATGATGCATTGCTTTGTTCGTATTTACATGATTTATTGCATCAGAAACTCTGACTTTAAAGCAAAGGATTTGTACTTTTACAACTATTCTTGCATTTTGCCTGGAAAACTGCGCAAACGTACTACAGATACTTTTTGAAGTATTTGAGCTTTTTCGTAGAGTCCCTTAGTTTCGATGGTAACAAAATGCTGCGGAACAATGCATTTTGGGAGGGTACTTTGGCTCCTTTGACTTCCCCGTGCTGTAATTTCTCTTATTTACGGGAACACTGTTCGCCTTTGTTAGGCTGTGTTTTGGATACCTACCGCCCTGAAGGACCGAAATAAAGGTTCGAAACGTTGGCATATTTTGCGTTTCTGTTTTGGCTTTCAATTCTCTGTCATTGGATAACTACAGGATAATGCATTCAAAAAGCTTTTGGAATCTCCGAGGGTTTTTGCCCGCGCATTATATTAGACAATCGTCAGAGTTTCTTATTTGCTTTGCTTTCAGTGACTTGTAAGTTCAAGTGCGGTTTTGTCTGCTACGACCCTCGTCGCCAGAAATGCTGCAGGAAACCCAAACGTCTAGTTGGCCTTAAGCAATCGTGCCTCTGCATTCGTAAATGTGGACGTGTTTGCTTCAATCCCGCCACACACCAGTGCTGTGGTGGTCGGCTGTTGAAAAAGAGTTTTGCTTTTAAAGGCAGCATGCGTAAGTATTGTCAAGTGAATTTGGTGATTTTGCACACATCAAAGACGGGTGAATTGATGTTTTGGTTCAAAGAATTGGTACATTAGCTGATATCCACTGTAATTGTTCTTTGTTACAGGTCCTATCGTACTGGGGCCAGATCTTATAGGTATGTATGACAATTGTATCGGCCTGATTGTTGTTATCAATGTCAGGATGCATCTCTCGTCCACATGTCTTTTCTTTTTTGGGTTCAGAAATTCTACTAACTGACACTGCCGTAATAAAGATCCCGCAGTCTGCATGATAGTGAAATTGGATCTTTTAAGCTAATTCGAGACACCGATGTATTGTTATTTTCCTGCAGCAATTCCTGTTGGTTGCTATGCAGACAAGGGGAGTCGTGCAATCCCAACCCTGGAAGGTCGTTCCAATCTCCTTAAGGGAAATTACCAGCGAAGGAAGCATGCAATTAAACTGTGCGCCATGGCGGCTACCCGTAAAGGCTACAAATGGATGGCTCTTCAACACGGTGGGTGGTGTGCGTCAAGTAAGAGTGCGGGACGAACGTACGCCAAATATGGTCCGTCGTGTGCCTGTGGGAAACATGGAAAAGGAGGGATATGGGCAAATGCTGTCTACAGACTTCAAGGTACGGGCACGCTGTATTGGGTATTGCACATTCTAAATCGGGGTTGGTTATCAAGAGATACAGTAGAAGCAAACATTCCGAACTACTTTGGCTGGGGCTATTCCAACGGTGTCGATGATATATGGCAATCAATTTGCAGTTTTCAGGAATGATTCAGGATTTTGTGGGCGTGGACAAAGTTCTGGCACCATTGGAAGATTAACCTTCTTTCTGAAACGACTTTAAAACTCCTCAAACGTGATCATGATTCTTTCTCAATAGCAGATAAACAGTATAAGCAATTTAAAGTCACTCATTGTCTTTCTTCTTGCTGTCTTGTCAATAAGGATGGTATTATAAAAATTCGTGTGTTTGTAAAGTACTGTTGAAGTGTGTTAAACCAAATCAGATGCACCCTGTCCATGATGCATTGCTTTGTTCTTATTTACATGATTTATTGCATCAGAAACTCTGACTTTAAAGCAAAGGATTTGTACTTTTACAACTATTCTTGCATTTTGCCTGGAAAACTGCGCAAACGTACTACAGATACTTTTTGAAGTATTTGAGCTTTTTCGTAGAGTCCCTTAGTTTCGATGGTAACAAAATGCTGCGGAACAATGCATTTTGGGAGGGTACTTTGGCTCCTTTGACTTCCCCGTGCTGTAATTTCTCTTATTTACGGGAACACTGTTCGCCTTTGTTAGGCTGTGTTTTGGATACCTACCGCCCTGAAGGACCGAAATAAAGGTTCGAAACGTTGGCATATTTTGCGTTTCTGTTTTGGCTTTCAATTCTCTGTCATTGGATAACTACAGGATAATGCATTCAAAAAGCTTTTGGAATCTCCGAGGGTTTTAGCCCGCGCATTATATTAGACAATCGTCAGAGTTTCTTATTTGCTTTGCTTTCAGTGACTTGTAAGTTCAAGTGCGGTTTTGTGTGCTACGACCCTCGTCGCCAGAAATGCTGCAGGAAACCCAAACGTCTAGTTGGCCTTAAGCAATCGTGCCTCTGCATTCGTAAATGTGGACGTGTTTGCTTCAATCCCGCCACACACCAGTGCTGTGGTGGTCGGCTGTTGAAAAAGAGTTTTGCTTTTAAAGGCAGCATGCGTAAGTATTGTCAAGTGAATTTGGTGATTTTGCACACATCAAAGACGGGTGAATTGATGTTTTGGTTCAAAGAATTGGTACATTAGCTGATATCCACTGTAATTGTTCTTTGTTACAGGTCCTATCGTACTGGGGCCAGATCTTATAGGTATGTATGACAATTGGTATCGGCCTGATTGTTGTTATCAATGTCAGGATGCGTCTCTCGTCCACATGTCTTTTCTTTTTTGGGTTCAGAAATTCTACTAACTGACACTGCCGTAATAAAGATCCAGCAGTCTGCATGATAGTGAAATTGGATCTTTTAAGCTAATTCGAGACACCGATGTATTGTTATTTTCCTGCAGCAATTCCTGTTGGTTGCTATGCAGACAAGGGGAGTCGTGCAATCCCAACCCTGGAAGGTCGTTCCAATCTCCTTAAGGGAAATTACCAGCGAAGGAAGCATGCAATTAAACTGTGCGCCATGGCGGCTACCCGTAAAGGCTACAAATGGATGGCTCTTCAACACGGTGGGTGGTGTGCGTCAAGTAAGAGTGCGGGACGAACGTACGCCAAATATGGTCCGTCGTGTGCCTGTGGGAAACATGGAAAAGGAGGGATATGGGCAAATGCTGTCTACAGACTTCAAGGTAAGGGCACGCTGTATTGGGTATTGCACATTCTAAATCGGGGTTGGTTATCAAGAGATACAGTAGAAGCAAACATTCCGAACTACTTTGGCTGGGGCTATTCCAACGGTGTCGATGATATATGGCAATCAATTTGCAGTTTTCAGGAATGATTCAGGATTTTGTGGGCGTGGACAAAGTTCTGGCACCATTGGAAGATTAACCTTCTTTCTGAAACGACTTTAAAACTCCTCAAACGTGATCATGATTCTTTCTCAATAGCAGATAAACAGTATAAGCAATTTAAAGTCACTCATTGTCTTTCTTCTTGCTGTCTTGTCAATAAGGATGGTATTATAAAAATTCGTGTGTTTGTAAAGTACTGTTGAAGTGTGTTAAACCAAATCAGATGCACCCTGTCCATGATGCATTGCTTTGTTCTTATTTACATGATTTATTGCATCAGAAACTCTGACTTTAAAGCAAAGGATTTGTACTTTTACAACTATTCTTGTATTTTGCCTGGAACACTGCGCAAACGTACTACAGATACTTTTTGAAGTATTTGAGCTTTTTCGTAGAGTCCCTTAGTTTCGATGGTAACAAAATGCTGCGGAACAATGCATTTTGGGAGGGTACTTTGGCTCCTTTGACTTCCCCGTGCTGTAATTTCTCTTATTTACGGGAACACTGTTCGCCTTTGTTAGACTGTGTTTTGGATACCTACCGCCCTGAAGGACCGAAATAAAGGTTCGAAACGTTGGCATATTTTGCGTTTCTGTTTTGGCTTTCAATTCTCTGTCATTGGATAACTACAGGATAATGCATTCAAAAAGCTTTTGGAATCTCCGAGGGTTTTAGCCCGCGCATTATATTAGACAATCGTCAGAGTTTCTTATTTGCTTTGCTTTCAGTGACTTGTAAGTTCAAGTGCGGTTTTGTGTGCTACGACCCTCGTCGCCAGAAATGCTGCAGGAAACCCAAACGTCTAGTTGGCCTTAAGCAATCGTGCCTCTGCATTCGTAAATGTGGACGTGTTTGCTTCAATCCCGCCACACACCAGTGCTGTGGTGGTCGGCTGTTGAAAAAGAGTTTTGCTTTTAAAGGCAGCATGCGTAAGTATTGTCAAGTGAATTTGGTGATTTTGCACACATCAAAGACGGGTGAATTGATGTTTTGGTTCAAAGAATTGGTACATTAGCTGATATCCACTGTAATTGTTCTTTGTTACAGGTCCTATCGTACTGGGGCCAGATCTTATAGGTATGTATGACAATTGGTATCGGCCTGATTGTTGTTATCAATGTCAGGATGCATCTCTCGTCCACATGTCTTTTCTTTTTTGGGTTCAGAAATTCTACTAACTGACACTGCCGTAATAAAGATCCAGCAGTCTGCATGATAGTGAAATTGGATCTTTTAAGCTCATTCGAGACACCGATGTATTGTTATTTTCCTGCAGCAATTCCTGTTGGTTGCTATGCAGACAAGGGGAGTCGTGCAATCCCAACCCTGGAAGGTCGTTCCAATCTCCTTAAGGGAAATTACCAGCGAAGGAAGCATGCAATTAAACTGTGCGCCATGGCGGCTACCCGTAAAGGCTACAAATGGATGGCTCTTCAACACGGTGGGTGGTGTGCGTCAAGTAAGAGTGCGGGACGAACGTACGCCAAATATGGTCCGTCGTGTGCCTGTGGGAAACATGGAAAAGGAGGGATATGGGCAAATGCTGTCTACAGACTTCAAGGTACGGGCACGCTGTATTGGGTATTGCACATTCTAAATCGGGGTTGGTTATCAAGAGATACAGTAGAAGCAAACATTCCGAACTACTGTGGCTGGGGCTATTCCAACGGTGTCGATGATATATGGCAATCAATTTGCAGTTTTCAGGAATGATTCAGGATTTTGTGGGCGTGGACAAAGTTCTGGCACCATTGGAAGATTAACCTTTCTGAAACGACTTTAAAACTCCTCAAACGTGATCATGATTCTTTCTCAATAGCAGATAAACAGTATAAGCAATTTAAAGTCACTCATTGTCTTTCTTCTTGCTGTCTTGTCAATAAGGATGGTATTATAAAAATTCGTGTGTTTGTAAAGTACTGTTGAAGTGTGTTAAACCAAATCAGATGCACCCTGTCCATGATGCATTGCTTTGTTCTTATTTACATGATTTATTGCATCAGAAACTCTGACTTTAAAGCAAAGGATTTGTACTTTTACAACTATTCTTGCATTTTGCCTGGAACACTGCGCAAACGTACTACAGATACTTTTTGAAGTATTTGAGCTTTTTCGTAGAGTCCCTTAGTTTCGATGGTAACAAAATGCTGCGGAACAATGCATTTTGGGAGGGTACTTTGGCTCCTTTGACTTCCCCGTGCTGTAATTTCTCTTATTTACGGGAACACTGTTCGCCTTTGTTAGGCTGTGTTTTGGATACCTACCGCCCTGAAGGACCGAAATAAAGGTTCGAAACGTTGGCATATTTTGCGTTTCTGTTTTGGCTTTCAATCCTCTGTCATTGGATAACTACAGGATAATGCATTCAAAAAGCTTTTAGAATCTCCGAGGGTTTTTGCCCGCGCATTATATTAGACAATCGTCAGAGTTTCTTATTTGCTTTGCTTTCAGTGACGTGTAAGTTCAAGTGCGGTTTTGTGTGCTACGACCCTCGTCGCCAGAAATGCTGCAGGAAACCCAAACGTCTAGTTGGCCTTAAGCAATCGTGCCTCTGCATTCGTAAATGTGGACGTGTCTGCTTCAATCCCGCCACACACCAGTGCTGTGGTGGTCGGCTGTTGAAAAAGAGTTTTGCTTTTAAAGGCAGCATGCGTAAGTATTGTCAAGTGAATTTGGTGATTTTGCACACATCAAAGACGGGTGAATTGATGTTTTGGTTCAAAGAATTGGTACATTACCTGATATCCACTGTAATTGTTCTTTGTTACAGGTCCTATCGTACTGGGGCCAGATCTTATAGGTATGTATGACAATTGGTATCGGCCTGATTGTTGTTATCAATGTCAGGATGCATCTCTCGTCCACATGTCTTTTCAGTTTTTGGGTTCAGAAATTCTACTAACTGACACTGCCGTAATAAAGATCCAGCAGTCTGCATGATGGTGAAATTGGATCTTTTAAGCTTATTCGAGACACCGATGTATTGTTATTTTCCTGCAGCAATTCCTGTTGGTTGCTATGCAGACAAGGGGAGTCGTGCAATCCCAACCCTGGAAGGTCGTTCCAATCTCCTTAAGGGAAATTACCAGCGAAGGAAGCATGCAATTAAACTGTGCGCCATGGCGGCTACCCGTAAAGGCTACAAATGGATGGCTCTTCAACACGGTGGGTGGTGTGCGTCAAGTAAGAGTGCGGGACGAACGTACGCCAAATATGGTCCGTCGTGTGCCTGTGGGAAACATGGAAAAGGAGGGATATGGGCAAATGCTGTCTACAGACTTCAAGGTAAGGGCACGCTGTATTGGGTATTGCACATTCTAAATCGGGGTTGGTTATCAAGAGATACAGTAGAAGCAAACATTCCGAACTACTTTGGCTGGGGCTATTCCAACGGTGTCGATGATATATGGCAATCAATTTGCAGTTTTCAGGAATGATTCAGGATTTTGTGGGCGTGGACAAAGTTCTGGCACCATTGGAAGATTAACCTTCTTTCTGAAACGACTTTAAAACTCCTCAAACGTGATCATGATTCTTTCTCAATAGCAGATAAACAGTATAAGCAATTTAAAGTCACTCATTGACTTTCTTCTTGCTGTCTTGTCAATAAGGATGGTATTATAAAAATTCGTGTGTTTGTAAAGTACTGTTGAAGTGTGTTAAACCAAATCAGATGCACCCTGTCCATGATGCATTGCTTTGTTCGTATTTACATGATTTATTGCATCAGAAACTCTGACTTTAAAGCAAAGGATTTGTACTTTTACAACTATTCTTGCATTTTGCCTGGAACACTGCGCAAACGTACTACAGATACTTTTTGAAGTATTTGAGCTTTTTCGTAGAGTCCCTTAGTTTCGATGGTAACAAAATGCTGCGGAACAATGCGTTTTGGGAGGGTACTTTGGCTCCTTTGACTTCCCCGTGCTGTAATTTCTCTTATTTACGGGAACACTGTTCGCCTTTGTTAGGCTGTAATTTGGATACCTACCGCCCTGAAGGACCGAAATAAAGGTTCGAAACGTCGGCATGTTTTGCGTTTCTGTTTTGGTTTTCCATTGTCTGTCATTGGATACCTACCGGATAATGCATTCAAAAAGCTTTTGGAATCTCCGAGGGTTTTGCCCGCGCATTATATTAGACAATCGTCAGAGTTTCTTATTTGCTTTGCTTTCAGTGACTTGTAAGTTCAAGTGCGGTTTTGTGTGCTACGACCCTCGTCGCCAGAAATGCTGCAGGAAACCAAACGTCTAGTTGGCCTTAAGCAATCGTGCCTCTGCATTCGTAAATGTGGACGTGTCTGCTTCAATCCCGCCACACACCAGTGCTGTGGTGGTCGGCTGTTGAAAAAGAGTTTTGCTTTTAAAGGCAGCATGCGTAAGTATTGTCAAGTGAATTTGGTGATTTTGCACACATCAAAGACGGGTGAATTGATGTTTGGTTCAAAGAATTGGTACATTAGCTGATATCCACTGTAATTGTTCTTTGTTACAGGTCCTATCGTACTGAAGCCAGATCTTATAGGTATGTATGACAATTGGTATCGCCTGATTGTTGTTATCAATGTCAGGATGCATCTCTCGTCCACTTGTCTTTTCAGTTTTTGGGTTCAGAAATTCTACTAACTGACACTGCCGTAATAAAGATCCAGCAGTCTGCATGATGGTGAAATTGGATCTTTTAAGCTAATTCGAGACACCGATGTATTGTTATTTTCCTGCAGCAATTCCTGTTGGTTGCTATGCAGACAAGGGGAGTCGTGCAATCCCAACCCTGGAAGGTCGTTCCAATCTCCTTAAGGGAAATTACCAGCGAAGGAAGCATGCAATTAAACTGTGCGCCATGGCGGCTACCCGTAAAGGCTACAAATGGATGGCTCTTCAACACGGTGGGTGGTGTGCGTCAAGTAAGAGTGCGGGACGAACGTACGCCAAATATGGTCCGTCGTGTGCCTGTGGGAAACATGGAAAAGGAGGGATATGGGCAAATGCTGTCTACAGACTTCAAGGTAAGGGCACGATGTATTGGGTAAGAATACGTTTAACGGGTCTTAACTAGTTGCAGCTTCTAAATCTGGGTTGGTTACCTAGAGATACAGGGAAGGAAGCAACTACTTTGGCTGGGGCTTTCCAAACGGCGATGACCTGAAAGTTCTGGCACCATTGTAAGATTAGCTTAATTTCTGAAATGACTGAAAATCTTCTCAAACTTGATTTTGATTCTTTCTCAACAGAAGATAAGCAGTAAAAGCAGTTTAATCCCATTGTCTTTTTGTTCTTAAGAGCCGTCGCTGATTGGGTAGAACTGCGCGCATGCGTACACACAGCTCTATCTCGCTTTTTAGTAACGTTTCTTGCTAAAGAACACCACAGTTCGTTTTCTTAGTAGTCTTTCGGAATATTGAATATTTAAAAATATCAACTTAGAAATCAGTTTGAATATTGAATATTTCGTTTCTGATTAGTTTGAATAGTTTGAATATTTTATTTGGGAAACTAGTTTGAATATTTATTGGAATATGGTTATTTTTCTACTACTATGGAATGTCGAAGGTTTCTGGAAGTAGGAATATTGAATATCAGAAGCAAAATATTCAGCTTCTACCCTTGCAAGTACGCCCTACAAGTACTTTTCAGGCATAAATAGATTATCTTTTGATACGTATGCGTAGCGAGCCTCCCCCGCGAGGTGACGAGCAGGGGAGCTCTGGGTACGAGAATTCGCCAAGCCTTCTCGTTGCATTTCGCTTGTGTGCTGCTGTGAGCCTTTGTTTTAGGTCTTTCTTTCTCTTTCCCACAAACGAAGTCGCCTGGATACGAGATTGGACCAGATTTAAGAAAATTATGAAAGTTAAGAAAAATGTGTTTGGTTGTAGTGTCGTGCAAGGTCAGATGTGGCGGTAGATGTTACAATCCACGGTTATCAATCTGTTGTAATGGTAGACTTCACCATCGACGCCGCATGGCGGGGCACGCCAGATGCTGCGGAGGAAAAGTGTTTGATAACAGACTCCTTAAGTGCTGCCGTGGTAATCGGGTAGTCCATCGTAAGGCATCCTGTTGCAGACATGTTTGTGGAGGAAAGTGTTTCGCCCCAGGTCACTCCATCTGTTGTGACAATCAAGTGCGGCGACGTCGATTTGGTGCCTTTACAAGGTGCTGCCGACTTGGTGTTTATGATTTACGTACCATGACATGCTGCAAGGGACTACCGTGCAAGAAAGGTCAGTTGATTTTCTCTTATATAAGCAATTATTGTGGCTTGAAATTGTATTTGGTCAGCTATCGAATGTCATTGTTTTTGCTTAACTATCCATATAGATTTTTGTGATCTATGTCGGGTTAATCTGTATTTGGTCTTTTGGTTTTTTTTTTGTATGTGTGTGTATGTGTGTGACAAAACTGCTATTAAAACCTAATCGTTGGTCTTTAGCCTGATCTGGATTTGGCTGCTGCTTCACGCATTGCAGTAGCTTGTGAAATAGAGATACAACATGTATAAATAATGTTCTTTATTCTATCCTGAACAAAGGACCTAGTTTGTGTGCAACGGTGCGTTGCCGCCAGCCATACTCCAAATGCCAAGAACTCGGTGGTAAAGCAACATGTACTTGCCCTAGTGATGTGTGTGCGAACACATACCGTCCGGTATGTGGGTCCGACGGATTGACATATAGCAACCTGTGCCTGCTCAAAATACATTCGTGTAAAGCCAACAAGATTATTAGACCATTTCATCAAGGATATTGTAGTAAGTTTTTGCGAATTTTTCCATATTTTTGTCGTTTTCTTGTATGCGTTTTATTTTACTTTCGAAAGTTTGCCCTTTATCCCCACTCCCGTTCCTGTTGTTGAGTCTTTTCGTACACTTTACCACAGAGCCCTGCCGCACCAAGACATGTTTGTTCCCACCCTACTCGGTACGTAAGGTTGTTCACGGCAGACCGGTTTGTGCATGCGAGCACACGTGTTCCCGAGTGTACATGCCCGTTTGTGGGTCCAATGGTCGTACGTATGCTAACGAGTGTGAGATGAAGTTCGCCTCTTGCCTGAGGAGACGCAAGATCGTGGTCAAGCACCGTGGACAGTGCAGGCCAAACGGTAAGTTACAAAATAGTAACCAGGATTGATCCTGTATAGCTAACACTACGTGACATGGAGGCTTGTTTAAGACCCACGGAATCTTTCTAATGAATGTCTGCCCCTCTTTTTAAGAGTTGTGCAAGTACCACAAATGCACTTGGCCTCCACACTCCATGTGCAAGGTGATTGGTGGTGCCCTGTGTGTCTGTGTAACAACAGATGCCCCCGCCGTCCCAGGTTCGTGTGCGGTAACGATGGACGTACGTACATTAACGAGTGCCTGATGAAGCTGTCATCGTGCATCCGATCCCGACCAACCCATGTCAACAGTAGAGGGCCTTGCTGTGAGTAGTTTCTTTATTAAAACAGTTCGACCAAACAAGGTCAAGATATCCATTCAACGTCAGTAAACATTTTGTTTGATAAACAAAGTTTGATATCCCGATTGAACTTGGAAAACATTGTTTCATGCATGTTCAGCATTGATGAAGTGTTGATGCTGCTCAATACATTTTAACGTTATGCGTTTTGTATACATGTTGAGTTATGTTTTAGCTGTTGAACCATTCAACATGCGTGAAAATCACCCGTAAAGTGTACGCGTCATGTAGAGCATGCAAGTATCCCCAAGTGCTGAAGCAAATCAGAGGAAACGTGTAACAAGAACATTGAGTTGACGTGTTGAATTGGTCAGTCCCTGTGATCATTTGGCTTGACTCTTCCGTCATCGATGACGTGAAGCTGTGGACGTTATCGATGACCTGTCAGAGTCAGGATTTTAAGGAAGGCCATGGCACTCCAGAAAATACAAATTGCTTATTGTTATACATTGTGTATGATGAAAACATTACCAGAGTGCTTTAGGTGCAGGGTGTGATCAACACGGTGACGGGTTAGATATTATGTTCCTGTTATCCACTAGAATGGCAGAATGACTAGAAATCATCTCTTTGTCCTTACAGACCCATGTCACGTTGGAGGTTGTAAGTACCCACCCAAGTCATACTGCTCCGCTCTTCCCGGGGGTTTCACTTACTGCAAGTGTAACAACATCTGTCCAAAGAACTACAAACCTGTCTGTGGTAGCGACAGACGTACCTACCCCAACGAGTGTATCCTCAACGCCCATGCGTGCCATAATAACCGCGTTATTCGCGTCGTGAAGCAAGGGAAATGCTAAACGCATTCCCTGGCAAGAGATGAGAGCCCCAGACAGATAATGCAGCGATATTGTAAGCACTAAGATTGAGAATAGATGGATAGCATAATCATCATGCATAACGTCAGCACTTCTATTGAGAAAGTTTGTCTATCACTAGATGGATAATATTATCATCATGTATGCCATATATTCACATCACGTCGCCTCCGTGCTGCCTTGTGTTATGTCCATTTCTTCAACTGAATGATATTTAGTGTGGATGTTTTTCTCCTGGGCAAATGTTTTACCAATCACTTATAGTGTCACAGGGAACTTGATAGTGGGAAAAGAGAAGCTTTTCACATACATGGGGTTGCAATGAAGATTAGGAGAAGCCTATTTTCCCATCCTATTTGTCAATTTCCCAATCATGGTAACGCTTCCCTTAGTGCTTAGGTTTCCATCACTGGAAAATGATCAAATCTCTTTGGGAAAAGGTGCTTTTCCTAAAATAATTCCACGCATTGGAAGATCGAGTTGTCTCAGTTGAATATACATCCTTTTCTAAACACGTTATTCACAACGAGCTACTAAATGAATGCCACCACTCAATATGTAGGAGCCAATTGAGCTTAATGAAGCGACTGGTGAAAATGAAATTGAGACCCTCAGCTATTATACTCAGCTATTATATACTTCCTCTGGAATCGTTCCTGTAGGCTTTATGTTGGCCCACTTCATTCAACAGCTTATAAAATTCCGATCAACGTTTTTTGAAAAGGGTGTATAGCCAAGAGTGTGTTTATGTGAGCTAGTCTGGTATTAAGATGGGCCTTTCCATGCACCAACAGTTAGCTCCACCCGAGCAACCTAGTCCGGCCATTACAGCTGTTATGAGTATTCTGCGAACTCTCGCGTTCGACTTCCAATGGCGTTCTAGCTTCCGTCAATCAAACTCTCGGGTGTAATTTGAGTCTTAGCCGAACGTAAGTTAGTCTATTTGTTTAGAAAAAGATTTCACTAGGATGGCGAATAGGATGGCGAATTCTATGTATTCCAAAGAGTTTCAAAGTTTGATTGACGGAAGCCAGAAAGCGGTTTGACAGTTGGAAATCGATCTCGAGAGTTCGCTCAATACTCAAAACAGCTGTAAATTGCCTATATGTTCTTCTTACTCGCATTATTTTTAGTACCAATGAACGAGTGCTCGCGCTGTAAGCGGACTAGTAAATTATAAACCAGAGATGCAGCTTCTTTGTGACGCTGACTTGGTCAATAGAATCTCCAAAATAACGTTGTTTACATTTACAAGAACGAATCTGCACGAAGCACCCGCCCATGTACAAGGAGGACACATTAGGTTTTAACACTGTAAAATCATGTCAAACTTGATGAAATGGCCACATAGGTGAGTCTCGGATATTAAGTGTATTTAACAGTTGTATAATATTATTTGAGAAGACCGAGTAAGCCATACAGTTGCTATTGTTAGGATGTGCAACCGGATTCACACTGGTTGTTTTAGTTCCTCTTTCCCGATTGGTCTAGCCTCGTGGGAACAAATAAATGTTTTCTTTAAAAGTATAAGTGTAGAACAGGCATAAGCGAATGTTAGATTCATATGCAAATTATCGCAAGCCGCCACAAGCACGCTGATTGGTCGAGAAGTTCGTCATATTTTGCTATATTCATCTATAGGTGAATATAACATTGAAAGCATTGGGGATCACTATTCGCCGATAATCACTTCGCCTTTGGCGACTAATTGTTAAATATATTTCTTATTGTATATCCATTGTATACATTCTTAAGTAAAAATTGGATAAATAAAAAACTATTTTACGACGTTTGGTTTGTTCTTCTATAAATTTAATCAAGTTTAATGTGATGTAAAAGCGGAACCACGCTGTTCCGCTCAACGAAGCGTTTCCCACACTTACAAACATTAAACCGCTACACATGACAATGATGACAAGAATCTTGAATCGGGCGTTTTGATTGGCTAATGTACACACGCTTTTAGAAGGGATAGATTGTGCGAAGCGGGATAAAGCGAAAATATCAAAACATTTCAAGGCCGAAGCATAGAAATTTGACTACCGAACATATATACAAACAGTAAAATGTAAATATATAACTGCACATTAGGCATTGGAAAGGCAGCTCTCAAGGTCGCTGCTTTCGGACAAAAAAAAAAACATCGGCTGTGAAGTGGGATGTTTGTGCGGTTTGAGGTTTTGCATTCCACATCGTGGTGACGTGTTCTAGTGCTATAATGCCACCTTTTGCACAAGCAGTCCAATTAACCTGCTCGCTCTGTACGATATTTTACAACAAACCAATGACATACAGTTCTCAAGAAGAGTTCTTTATTTTAGTTCATGATATTACGAGCGCGAAGCTGTGTAAAAACATTTCCAACATCTAAAAGCACTGATTAAAAATTCACAGCCCCAGTTTCTGAACTTAGGCTGTTCGCTTAAGGTATGGGTTCACGAAAACGAGGTGTCCGAGGAGAAAACTCCGTGTCGTGTCACAATTTATGCTACGAAGGTGGTTCATATGTCGTTTTAAAGCTTAAAGGGTTACCTGTCTTGTACGATATTTTATTTAAAGTAGAATTCACTTTAATAGATCACTTTTTGGCTTGAAAGAAAAAGGTACCGGCATTTAAAAAAAGCTCCAGCCCCTTCGCTTTAAGACGTCCCTACCTACGAATAATCAAATTCTAAGATGGATGGTGTGAAATACGGTGGCAAGGATTTTTCTTATGCGCATATAAATGGCATTCCCGGGACAAAGTCGAAAATTCGATTTTTCACGCGATCCTGACACCAAAAGTAGCATAAGAAGTGATTGGAAAGGATCAAACATCCCTGACACCGACTGGCCTGAAGGAGGAGGAAGCCAAAAAAGACCTATTTAAGCAAACGTCACTGCAAATAAATTATTTTTTAGAAGATTTATATGCCTTCTTTAAGCTTTAAAACGACCCTCATAGCGTTAATTTTGATGCGACATGGATTGTTCTCTGCGGACACCTCATTTTCGTGAACCCATAAAGGTGAAAGTTTTCAACAACTTTCGGTTTCATTTGGGCATCAGATTTTCCAATTGCATGAAGTGTAGATCATGCACTTCAACACAGACACACGTGTACGGAAAGCGACGCAATGGATTTTCAGGTAGTAGAGTGGTTGTTAGCAAGACTCTTAGCAAGGCTGAACACGTTTTCAAATCCGTTCATTGCACCAAGGAGGTGAGGGGGATAAAGTGTACTCAAGCTTGCTGTTGTGATGCGACAGCTTAGGGGCTCTTAGGGTGTGTTCGGTGTTGGAGGTCAGTGTTGTCGACCAATCATACATCAGTGTCTAATGCTGTGTTTGTTTTGATTTCTCATCACGTACCTTATTTATTTGCTCAGGCTATTTTTTTATTTTTTTTTCCCGGTTTTACTAAGTGAGTCGAACTGTTGACTGGCGATATTGCGCCACGCTCGTATATCCAGTACAGCGTAAATTATATTGTTTTTTCGTGTAATGTAATTGGACTTTGAGAGCAACTTTAATCAGGCAGTGCGAGAAAGTCGATGTGTTTTAATTTGATAGATCTTTCTTTGGAAGAAGACCACAAACCGTAACATTTTAATCTGATGACCATAGAGTGATTTTAAACCCAGTAACCCATAAAATCCGGCTCATCACGTACGTAAAACGTACGACAGATATAACACTTTCGAGTTTTTACAACAAGCATTCAACGAACGTACTTTGCTTCGGATATCAGCATCAGCTGACGTTTTAAAAGTGAAACGCTTAAACACTTAATCTGAAATTTGTCATAAATTAAAAGTATAAAGTATAGATTCATTCGAGCGCGCCATTTTGAGCGGACGATGCTCGAAAACCTTGAAACTCAATCGAGATCAGTTTTGCAATGCCGCAATGAAACCTTTGCTATCAAACTTGAAAGTCAGTTTAAAAAAAAGTTTGTTTTTCATTTTAACCATTTTTCCGTGCGAAAACATTTTGTAGAACATTAAACTGTTCAAGTAGCGAAATCAACCGAGTATGAAAAACGCATTTTCCATGACTTAAATCGACGCTTTAGTATACTCTAAAGAAAGAGTGATTCCCTATCTTGAGTAACAAAACTATCCTCTGATTGCCATCGTGTATTTTTACAATCCTGTTAGCTGCATTGCTCAAAGTTTTTCTGATAGGGATTTGATACAATGCAAGGTTTAAAGGGCCCTTCGCCTCGAGAAATCTAAACCAAAAGTGGAACGACAAGTAGGCGGGGTTTGATTGAAGCTCCCATGCCTAAGTGGTTTTCTACGCGTCTCTGATTTTGTATTTTAGTCACGGCCCTGAGGTTTAATCATTAGTTGTTTTAATGCTGTATCCATTGCAGCTTAAAAACATTTCCCACAAACTGTGAGCTGTGTGGCACATATTCCCAGCCACTATGAGGTTGTGGGTGATAGTGAGTGCCCTCCTGGCTGTAGGACTAGTCAAGACAGAAAATATAGTAAATACCGACGTGGACCTCGCCCGGCCGCCGGAATTGAAGACGAAAAACTCCAGTTAGCAGCAAGCCCCTCGAATGATGTTACATTAAATGGTAAGTAACTCAATTTGTTTGGTTAGAGTAAAGGAAGTGAAATACTTTTCATTGTATTGTTGTCTTGTGTTGTCGTATTTTTAAAATATCGGGGAAAGTTACGCTGATGTAACTTATCAAACCCCAAAAATAACTATGTAATACTATAAACTACAATACTAGTAGTTCTCATGAGATGCAGGCGACAGAACTCAAAATGGTAAGATTTCTACCCTAAGGTCAGGTAAAGTCGATAGGCTCGATTCTTGCATAGAGTACCTTATACAATAAGAAACAAAATAGAAATAAGTACTTTTTTCTAATTGATCCGTCTTTAAGATATGAGGAGTTCACTGTGGTTGCTGCAGCACTTTTTGACATTTTTGTTAGAATTGTACAAATTTTGCCATAAAACGATGCAGTAACCAAAGTTTAGCAGCGATATCTTAAAGACGGATCAATTAGAAAAAATACTCATTTCTATTTTGTTTCTATTGTATAAGGATACTCTATGCAAAGAATCAAGCATATCTGACTTTACCTGACCTAGGGTAGAAATCTTGCCATTTTTGGGTTCTGTCGATGCAGGCGGGTTTACAGAACATGGCTAAGGACAGTTATGTGCTGTTTTTTTCTTAATTTTTCAAATGAATTCTAGAGAAAAGGTTATTGGTTACGGTCGCCAATGAGAACGTCGCATCGCACGAAATTTTGGCAACGGTGAAAAGAGTATCATACCATGGTATCTGAGCGAAAATAAAAGCTACCAATGTAATGTATTTGAATAGTGATTTATGTTGTTTCCTATTGATGTCTGAAAAGGTAACTGGGAGGCAGACAAAAGGACGAGAGTGAAGATTTCGATCCAGCACTGCTCGAGAATAAAGATGCGACGCCTAAGAGTGAAGGTGTGGTTCGTAGCGTCATATTCCAATATGAATAGTTTTCACGCTTATGACTTCGCTTGCGTCTTGAATCTAATTATACGCACGATTTAGATTAGGTTGTGTTCACACTTGCATATTTAGTGCGTAGTAACCATATACAAGAGAAAATGATCATTTTCTCTTGTCATATATTATAATTACTCCTCCTGCCCCTGCACTAATCCATCTTGAATCTAGTTATACGCACGATTTAGATTAGGCTGAGTTCACACTTGCATATTTAGTGCGTAGTAACCATATATTATAGAATTACTCCTCCTGTCCCTGCACTAATCCATCTTGAATCTAATTATACGCACGATTTAGATTAGGATGAAGTGTTCACACTTGCATATTTAGTGCGTAGTACCAGAGTAGCAGGGACTTTTGTACTGCGCATGCACGAATCTGCTGACCAATTCAATGTGATTACGGGCGCTACAATCGCCAATCTTCATTGATTTAGTGGGAGTTTAAAAAAATGGCGCGAAGTTTTTAGCTCGCACTTTTCTTCTTTCTTCATTTTGTAATTCAAAATATTTACGGTAAGCTCTAGTGTTCTGTGAGCAACAAACGAGATGTCGACCGAGCACGTTCTGACTCCACTTTTAAGCCATGTTAGGAGCAGTGTTACGGATTGTTTCAAACGACGATAGCATGCAGCTTGAGCACCACGATATGCTATCATAGAAATTTCAGGATTTCTGGTAGTATACATACAATTTTAACTTTGAAAACCCCCTCACCCACCCACCGAAGTTTAAAGCCCTGGACGACTGCCACTATCAATATTATGGCATTGACAAAGAACGACAAATGGAAACGTTTATTTAGTTTATTTCTTGGCAGAACAAGTCATTTTTATGACGCTAAACATTTCCAACTAGACGCATAACTGCGTGAACTCGGGCTTCTGTCTATATTTGTTAAATGGAATTGAGTGAAAAAATTGACAAATTCAACGCATAGTTATTTTGTGATTCATCAGGGCAGCCTTTATTTGTCATGCAATCTATGGAAGATTAAATACCAGATATTCGTGAAGCGAGCGACTTCGGGATCACGCCCCACAGACAAACGTTTCATTTTTGGAGTTATCATGTTAATATTAAACCTTTTCTTAACATAAGTGCCGCATTCAAATTGGAATCTTCAATTTTCTATGTGTGTTGACTCTTCTTTTGAAAATGTGCAAAAATGTGCGCAAAGCTCGTCATAATTTGAGACTCTTATTTGTCGCTCAAATGGGGATAACTCGCTCGATTACGTCATTTTCGAACGAACTGATCGCTCGTCCATGCACAGAACAGAGTGCGCCGTGCAAAACAGGGGAATAACCTTAAATTAAATTGAAATGCTTATTCGATTGTAGCTGTCATTAGTACATCAAAAATTGTTGGCTTCTTTTTCATGACGAAAATACTTTATTGAATGTTTCATTAATTCTAAGAAAAAGATGATTTTTAAGCAAGAACTCGCAAACTTGTAAATCGCTCTGAGTCATTAGAAAACATTCTAAGAATATTTCACTGAAATCGTAACTGTGTGCTGAAAAAGCGTATAAACTGTCAAGAGGCACTTATCAAAACAAAGCCATTAAGTCATAACAAAACTCTTTATTTAGAAATCCTAAATATCTTCAGATCAGGCTTGTAGAAATTAGTCAAACTTCGGTTACAGGTAGGCAATCACTCCATCTTGAGGAACGTTAGATCATTTAACACGAAAATGTCGGTAAGAGCAAACTTAGTGATACTTAGTTGACGCGTGATACTAATTCAGATCTCACCACCGACATGCATTTCAGACTATGGGTAGTAGGGGTGATATATTGGCTGCGTGATAGAAATAGACCTGTCTTGATAAGAGAGTTGGTTGGTATGAGTGCAAAATTACTGGGCGATCCCCCTTACCTACATCAGACCATACGCTTTCCTCATGCCTTCCTGCTAAAAAGGATTGGGATGTCTTTAGATGATTTTGTCCCAACATGTTACAGCTTCGAGCAATAATTATTTTTTGATTTTGAAAACGAACATTACCATGAAACCTACAGTATGTGAATGTTTCGCTAATAATAGGGCCGATATGCGAAATAGTTCAATAAGAGACTATGATATTATAGTATGATACATACACATGTACGATATTAAACAATTAAACTAACGCAAGAATCCTTTGTTTTGGCTTCAGATAAAGTACAAGCGTCAGAAGAGGATACCGCTGCACAAGAAGAGAATCCTGACCGACCGGACGTGTTTAGTATGTGTCCTGACTCGATCGTGGTCACAGAGAGAACCTTAGAGACAGACCAACCGGCTGAGAGTCGCCCACCTTTAATATGTGCCACCTCTCGCTAAACTTTGCTTTATGTATTTATAGGTGAGCTTGACGCTTTGGAACGAGAGGTGGACAAGTATGAAGCACCGGCCAATCAACTGGTAGAAAGTGACGCCACTCTCCAACAACTCCAAGGTAGTGTACATTATGAGCCGGGACGGTATTCCCCCGGGGTATTCCCCCTTGAACAGGCCCCTTGAAAGGCACATGAGGTCCACGTCAAATTCCATACATTTCATGACAATAGATCAGTTAACAGAAGTGGCTGCCAAGGAATTGACATGGATAATGACAGAAACGAACTAAAATCAAAAAGGACCATTTGTAACAAAAGTTGAAACAAACCTAGGGACATTCCCTAAAGTATAAGAACGAAAATGGGAGAAAAGAAGAAGCAGCGGATATTTTTCATAAACAAAGTTACAAATGTTGGGGATTTCAACCAGACTAAAACATACACTATTATTTTAAATGAGTTTGGTGCGATAACATAGTTTCTATCGAAACGATTTCAACATGGATATAACTATATATAATAACTATATATAAATATAATAAAGTTTTAATTGACCTGAGTCAGGGGTGCAATTTTGGTCAGAAATCTTACTCGTGATTTCAAATTGACCTCGTGCTGCACGCTCGTTTTTCAAATAATGCTTCATAATGAAGGGGCTTTTTTTATAGGGCTGGTGAAACGATGTTTCTTTAAGTGTGATACCAGGTGTTACGACCCAAGGAAAAGCAATGCTGTAGTGGAGTCCGTCTAAATATCTTTTGGACGTGCGACAAATGCCCTAAGAATCACCGCAAATGCGGAGAAAGGTGCTACCCTCCCCACAAACTTCTAAAATGCTGTCATGGACAAGTGATTCCTAGCAATTGGAAATGTTGTCCGTACATGTGCAAGCAAAAATGTTATAACGCCGCAAGTGACCAGTGTTGTCATGGAAAAGTTATCTCTAGAAAGAAGGATTGTTGTCTTCACAGCTGTGGAAAATATTGCTTTGATCCTAACATAACATCTTGTTGTAACAACAAGATAGTAGATAAGAGCTCCTTGAATTGCGGAAAGGATTGTTACAATCCAAAAACCCAGCAATGCTGCCATGGAAAAATCCTCGTGAAAGGAAAGAAGTGCTGTAAAGACTACTGTGGGAGGGGCTGTTATGACTCATCCAAGCAAATATGTTGTTATGGAAAGATTATCAACAGAGGACAGAAATGCTGCAAACATTACTGTGGAAAGGCTGCTATGACCCGTCCAAGCAACAATGCTGTCATGGAAACGCTCTCCTGAAAGGAAAGAAATGCTGCAAACATTACTGTGGGAAAGGCTGTTACGACCCATCCAAGCAACAATGTTGTCATGGAAATGCCCTCCTTAAAGGAAAGAAATGTTGCAAACATTACTGTGGGAAAGGCTGTTATGACCCGTCTAAGCAACAATGTTGTCATGGAAACGCTCTCCTTAAAGGAAAGAAATGTTGCAAGCATTACTGTGGAAAGGCTGTTATGACCCATCCAAGCAACAATGTTGTCATGGAAACGCTCTCCTGAAAGGAAAGAAATGCTGCAAACATTACTGTGGAAAAGGCTGTTATGACCCATCCAAGCAACAATGTTGTCATGGAAACGCCCTCCTTAAAGGAAAGAAATGCTGCAAACATTACTGGGGAAAGGCTGTTATGACCCATCCAAGCAACAATGTTGTCATGGAAACGCTCTCCTTAAAGGAAAGAAATGCTGCAAACATTACTGTGGAAAAGGCTGTTACGACCCATCCAAGCAACAATGCTGCCATGGAACGCTCTCCTTAAAGGAAAGAAATGCTGCAAACATTACTGTGGGAAAGGCTGTTATGACCCGTCCAAGCAGCAATGTTGTCATGGAAACGCTCTCCTTAAAGGAAAGAAATGCTGTAAACATTACTGTGGGAAAGGTTGTTATGACCCGTCCAAGCAACAATGTTGTCATGGAAACTCCCTCCTTAAAGGAAAGAAATGCTGCAAACATTACTGTGGGAAAGGCTGTTATGACCCATCCAAACAACAATGTTGTCATGGAAACTCCCTCCTTAAAGGAAAGAAATGCTGCAAACATTACTGTGGGAAAGGCTGTTATGACCCATCCAAGCAACAATGTTGTCATGGAAACGCTCTCCTTAAAGGAAAGAAATGCTGCAAACTTACTGTGGGAAAGGCTGTTACGACCCATCCAACAACAATGTTGTCATGGAAACGCCCTCCTTAAAGGAAAGAAATGCTGCAAACATTACTGTGGTCAAATCTGCTATGACCCAGTCAAGAAACAATGCTGCCATGACAAGGTTGTCGGCAAGAACAAACACTGCTGCAAGAAGAACCAAAACAAATGTGGAAGTGATTGTTATGACCCCAGAATAAAGCAGTGTTGCCATGAAAAGATCATTGACAAGGGGCGCACTTGCTGTAAAGATAAAAATTACAAGACATGTCAACCTGTTGATTTGCCTAGCATATGCTTTGATCCTACTAAAAGCAATGCTGTCAGGGCAAAGTTATCCCGATAGAGAACAAATGCTGCAAACATTACTGCGGGAAAGATGTTATGATCCATCCAAGCAACAATGTTGTCATGGAAACCCTCTCCAGAAAGGGAAGATATGTTGCAAACATTACTGTGGGAAAGGCTGTTATGATCCATCCAAGCAACAATGTTGTCATGGAAACGCCCTCCTAAAAGGAAAGAATGCTGCAAACATTACTGTGGGAAAGGCTGTTATGACCCATCCAAGCAACAATGTTGTCATGGAAACGCCCTCCTTAAAGGAAGAAATGCTGCAAACATTACTGTGGGAAAGGCTGTTATGACCCATCCAAGCAACAATGTTGTCATGGAAACGCCCTCCTTAAAGGAAAGAAATGCTGCAAACATTACTGTGGGAAGGCTGTTATGACCCATCCAAGCAACAATGTTGTCATGGAAACGCTCTCCTTAAAGGAAAGAAATGCTGCAAACATTACTGTGGGAAAGGCTGTTATGACCCATCCAAACAACAATGTTGTCATGGAAACGCCCTCCTTAAAGGAAAGAAATGCTGCAAACATTACTGTGGAAAAGGCTGTTATGATCCATCAAAGCAACAATGTTGTCATGGAAAAGTTACTGACACGGGTAAACAGTGTTGTAAGAAGAACCAGAAGAAATGTGGAAGTGATTGCTATGACCCTCGTACACAACAATGCTGCCGTGACAGGATCATGGGCAAACATCTAACCTGCTGCAAACGTAAGTCTTACTTGCCATGTGGGAAGAAATGCTACAGTCCTCTTACTGATAAGTGCTGCTATGGAATGGTAATCCCAAGCGCCAAATGTGCTGCAAACACCGAAAGTGGTGTGGAAAAGCCTGCTACAACCCCACAAGACTACAGTGCTGCCATGGAAGATTATTGCCAAAAATACGAAATGCTGCAGCAAATACTGTGGAAAACACTGCATGAATCCGAGGACCCAAACCTGTTGTCATGGCAGACCCATCCCCAGAAGGAAGCCCTGTTGTATTCGATACTGTGGTAAAAAATGTTACAACCCCCGAAGCCAAATTGTTGTTTCTTGAGAGTTATTCCCAAAGGCCTCCCTTGCTGTAGACACTACTGTGGGCGGAAATGCATATGGGCGATTAAGACAAAGAAGTGCTGTCGAGGAAAAATCATCCCAAGAAACAAGCCTTGCAGTAAGAGTAAGTGTTGTTGAATATCTTACTTGTTCCGTTGGTATAGGTAATCACATGGGGCTGAGTACAATTTGGGATTAATTTCACGAGTGTTTCCAATTTTTTTCTCCAAAATTTTGGCAAATATTGAAAACATAAATGAAATTAATCCCAAATTTTACGAGGAACCTATGCGATTACATGGTTCATGATATAAAAGGGCAAAATTGAGCACGCGCGTTGACTGCAAAGCCAGAAAGATCGAAGAAACACTGTCAATCAAATTGAACCAATCTGAAGGCACTTTTTATTCTTACATTCATCAGAATTTGACCATTGTTGACAGCTTTGAACAAACGCAAACGGCTTCACACATGAACTTCCAGAATTGGAAAAGAAAACGGAAATGTTCCAGCGTCCAATCGCAGCCAAGTAATTTTGCCCTCAATAAAGAAAAATGCCGTCGCTCTTAGCCAATCAGCATCGAGTAATTTTGCCCTGTATATTATAACAGCATTTATCGACAAAAGTTAAACCACTCCCGACACATGCCTATTGTAAAGGGCAAATTACAATATTTTGAAATGAAAGGCTCTATACCAGGGTTGCCTGCGATTTATTTTCGGCAACTAATGTTATAATACGTTTTAGTCACGAAGGTCATGATCATGGGATAACACCTTAGTAAGACAATCAATCGTTTTTCTGAACATTCCAGCCCGGATATAGAGACAACATTTCTTGTTTATCCCAGAATCATCCAAATTGTGACTCGGGCGCAAAGTTGCAAACGGGGGTTATAACTTTTGTACCTTTTATTCTTTTTTTAGAATTTATTGTGCAATACTTTTTTCAGCGTTGTCTATGGGTAAATAATAACTACTTACTAACCGAGCGCGAGGGCAGTACGGAAAAATTCCAGACTGAGGGATGAAATTTCTGCTTTACGGACCGAGCCTCTGGGCGAGGTTCGTAAAGCAGAAATTTCAGCCCGAAGTCTGGAATTTTTCCGTACTGCCCGAGCAAACGAGGTTAGTAAGTTGTTTATTATATGGCATTTTCAAACAAAGTTAATAAAACAAAATACAAAGGGAGGAGACGAAGCGAAAGTCAAACTAAACCAGCCGCACGACTTTTAGTTTTATAACTTAAATTTGTGAACGACCAACTCAAGAACACATAAAAAGCCATGAAATAAAAAGAAAAATGAACAGTATTTTAGCCGGAAAACGATACAAGTGAAAAGAAACTGCAGAATAATAGCAAGCAGAATGATTTGATGGCGAAAGGCAGCTTGCAATTTATCGAGCGAAATAACTTACATTACATGGAGTTTTCTTACCGTATTTTTCCATCATTTAGTACTTTCCAACGACGACTAAAGTTTCCAACCAAAGAGTTTAAAGAATGTTCATCCAGAGAACCTTTGAGGATTTCAAATGATAATTCACAACTTCTCAATCTGGAAATAACCGACGAGCCAGGCGAAATTATTTTCACTGAAGTGGTTCTTGTTAGTTTTGTATCCGTGATTCATGTTCACTCTCGAGAACTATAAAGTTTTCAAAATCTTCGCTTGTATCCGCTGTTAGTTGCCCCTTATATTTCTGTTACATGTGAGTGAGAAGATTGTCTGTGTGATGAATATAAATTTCTTGAAAATCCATGTAAATCTGTTTGTCAACAATGAATCTCAACACGAAAACACGACTAGTCTGCCGAGCGAAGTTCTCTGAAACTTCCCGAAATGTTTCCTTCTATTACACCCATCATTCCAGTTTCCACTCAATCCAGATGGTAGTTAAGTTTATAGAGGTTTTACAGTTCGGAAAGAAGAAAGGTTTAGCTTCCTCAACCACGACGAATGTTTTCTCTGTTTGAGTTTTGCTTCGCTTGTATGAACTCTGACAGAGCCACGCGCGTTTTGTAAAATGGCGGGAATGCGTATTGCCCACGGGCAATACGGTAAAATTCTGCCCGCTGATTAGCCAATCAGAGCGCGCGTACTATCGTTGCCATATAATAAAGAACGATATTCTTAAGATTAATTTCAGAAGCCTTAATATAAAACATTGCCTTCACAGATCCTTGTGCCGCAGTGCTTTGCGGAAAACCGTATTCCGTTTGCAAGAATATGGGCGGGAAACCGGTATGCGTGTGCCCCAAACCTTGCGTCAACACATACCGTCCGGTGTGCGGGTCTGATGGAGTGTCATATAGCAATCTATGTTTGCTCAAGACGCACGCATGTAAAGCCAATAAGAGGATAAGGCCATTCCACATGGGATACTGCAGTAAGTTCTATCGACCGTGCCTCTCTATACACTCTAACACTACTATCTCTCCCTCTCGGTGTTATCCGTTCACATTACCCTAATCAATTCCCCTTTTGTACCAGAGCGCTGCCGCACCAAGACATGTTTGTTCCCACCCTACTCGGTGCGTAAGGTTGTACAGGGCAGACCGGTTTGTGCATGCGAGCACACGTGTTCCCAAGTGTACATGCCCATTTGTGGGTCCAATGGTCGTACGTATGCTAACGAGTGTGAGATGAAGTTCGCCTCTTGCCTGAGGAGACGCAAAATCGTGGTCAAGTACCGTGGACAGTGCAGGCCAAACGGTAAGTTACAAAATAGTAACCAGTGATAATCCTGTACTACACATGGAGGTTTATTAATGACCCACTGAATCTTTCTAATAAATGTCTGCCTCTCTTTTTAAGAGTTGTGCAAGTACCACAAATGCACTTGGCCTCCACACTCCGTGTGCAAGGTGATTGGTGGTGCCCCTGTGTGTCTGTGTAACAACAGATGCCCCCGCCGTCCCAGGTTCGTGTGCGGTAACGATGGACGTACGTACATTAACGAGTGCCTGATGAAGCTGTCATCGTGCATCCGATCCCGACCCACCCATGTCAACAGTAGAGGGCCTTGCTGTGAGTAGTTTACTTTGTTCACTTCTTTTATAAGATGTTTTTAAAATCCGTTTTCAACAACTCACGATACTTCTTATCATATCACACTCCTTGAGACAGATACGAGGTAGGACAACAAAAGATTATTCTGGAGTGCGAACAATGGGCTGTTCCAAAAGCCCGTACCCCCCCCCCCCCCCCCCCCCCCCCCCCCCCCCCCCCCCACCCTTCCTTTCCAGGAATCTGGAATTTCCACAGGTGTCGCTATGTTTGACCTGGAATTTCCACAGGGTTGGTTGATTTTGACCATAGAATTTCCACAGGGTTTGTTGATTTTGACCCTGGAATTTCCACAGGGTCTGTGATTTTGACCCTGGCATTTCCACAGGGACATTCATTTTACCCTGGAATTTCCACAGCGTATTCATTTGCAACTGTGGAATTTCCACACAAGAGAATGAGGAATTTCCACAGAGGTTGCTTCAAATTTCCACAGGGGTTGAACAGGAGTCTGGAATTTCCACAGGGGTAGAGCAATTTTTTGAGTTCCTCGATAGGGGGTACGGTTGTTTTTTGGAACAGCCCAATGGAAAGACTGATTTTACCGACGAAGTCTTGGGTCGTCAAGGGGCTGTAGGAAAATCGACTAAAAGATTACTCTTGTCCAGATAAATCTCTCAATCCTCCCCTCTTTCTCACTCCTCTTTCTATGCTTACAGACCCATGTCACGTTGGAGGTTGTAAGTACCCACCCAAGTCATACTGCTCCGCTCTTCCCGGGGGTTTCACTTACTGCAAGTGTAACAACATCTGTCCAAAGAACTACAAACCTGTCTGTGGTAGCGACAGACGTACCTACCCCAACGAGTGCATCCTCGCCGCCCATGCTTGCCACAATAACCGCGCTATCCGCGTCGTGAAGCAAGGGAAATGCTAAGTCGTCAGAATAGGTAAAATTAAAGTCTTACATTTTTACTGTCTTATCCTTTTCGAGGGTGAAATCGCCGTAGTTTCACTAAAAGAGATGTCAGTTCATTGGATATTGTTTTCTTACAAGCATTTCGTGTGCGATCGTCTGAGCCCTGTGCAAGAGCTTTTATACCACAACGCGCGCGCTTCTCGAATTCTGATTGGTTCTCAGCCGTGGGTACATAAAAGTTTATACCACAACGCGCGCGTTTCTCGAATTCTGATTGGCTCTCATAAAAGTATGTACCACGGAACGCGCCATCACCAGCGCGCGCGCTAAAAAGAACCAACGAAAACACCGTTTGGCCGAGCGCGCACGCTGTTTTTGTTAAGGAATGGTCCATGCTTAGCGTGCGTATATCCAGTTCTGGAAGCACGCGGATAGTTGAGAGAGCACGAAGGTAGCGTAAGAGTCGCACGAGGCGTTAGCCGAGTGCGACTCTAGATAGCTGAACTGACAAATCTCCTCTCTTTTTAGCCGTTTTAGTTACACTGTAAGTGGACTTTTTAAAAGCTAGTGGAAAATAATACATCGCTTTGTGTTTCAACAACATCGTTGCATTCAGCACTGAAACTTTACAAGGAAACCCTTTTCAATTAAATGACAAAATCAACTTCACTATTTCGTAGAAAATATAATGAAAACATAGTCTTTTCTGATTCTCATATTTTATTAGGCAATCATGGCATTGCAAGAGAAAACAATACGAAGAAAATCGAAAGCAGCGAAGGAAACTTTACTCGCCAAAAGAGAAATTGCAAACTACTAAATTTGAAGTAGCTGATTTCAGGGTTAAAAAAACATTAATCCCAACAAAATTAATTTGGATCAATTGAATTGCTTACCTGCTAACTTGTCCCTTTCACGAATTTTTCACATGACAGTTTTGTGGCCGCTGAAGTAGAAATTCTTCCGGACTTGAATAAAAACAGCACTCAAAACAGAGCCCTCAAAATTCGCACGAAAAGGAGCAATTTTGCAAAAATAAACCTATCTATCAGTCATCGAATTTCCCAAACTACAGAAATCCATCTGAAACAGGTTCCTTTTCACTTGCTTTCAATTTCCAGAGCTTGTTTTAGATCCAGGGTGTTGTTTTGACAGCTTTTGTGACATTGGCGAGCTCAATCTTGCTTCCCGTTTCGCTTGATTCCGAGTGATGACGTAATTTCTATGGGAAATCTCTATGGTATATCCATTTCTTTCACATAGAAAATCAGCCAATCAGAGCGCGCGTTATGCGTCGTGTCTATGTTATAATATTTATTATTGCCTTTTTGTTGTGGTATAAAACAAATGTCCTCTGATTTTCCGTGGTATGTCCTCTTATATACCACGGAATTACGTAATAAAGTGGTCAAAATGTACTGCGGACCAACTCGGCTGCGCTCGTGAGTCCACAACATTTTGACCACTTTATTACGTCATTCCGTGGTATATAAGAGGACATACCACGGAAAAACAGAGGACATTTGTTAAGTGTCAAGTTTCTTGTGCAAGTCTATTTGTTGTTTGGCCAACCTTGTGTTACAGCACCTCTCATTCACATCAATTTCTTGCAGATGCAGCACAAGAATGATAAAACGTGTTGGAATGGATACCTTCATATTACCAGACCAATGACCACGGACATTATGCTACAACTATTTTAGCACTTTAGTTTAATTATTCATGATTCATGTTTGATGCATATATTATTGTGAGCACTTGCTATTATTTATCCGATTTATCATATCTGTAGCGTTCTTTGGTTTCCATTTGATGAGGACATACTCTACCTATGCTTAGATAAATGAATTTGTCAGTTTTTAAAGGGATAATAAATCACTTGCATAACCAATAGATATGCCTTATCATCATTCTCACAGAAACCTTAGGGACACATTATTAAGGGGGGGGGGGTACTATTTTAATAGGGAGGGTCATAATTTTTTGTCATTCAAATGTCGATATAGAGGCATCCCCAGGCATTTCAAATGGCTTGTATTTTTGGTTTCCTCTCGCGCTTCCACATAGCTTGCATTTTGGTTTCGTCTCATGCTCCTCATACAGCAGCAGTAAGCTTTCATGTACGTATTCTGTGTCTAGAGTATACTTGCAAAAATGGCCCGTGTTCACTTGGTTGCATCAATACTATCAAAGGAGAGCTTGTCAATAAAATGTGTGGAACATGGAGGGTATTTCACGTGGCAGTATCAAGTGTGAATTTTAAGCTCTTTCTCCTGATCTAGTCCCAATTTCCTAGACCGTAACTGGGTTTAGAGAGCACTTACGTTGTTACGGGTGGTAACAGCCTAGAAGACAAGTCGACATAAGCCTAAGTTTCATGCATTTCAGAAGAGCCTGTGAAAAAAAATTGGCAGCTCATGGAGCTTTGATTCCCTTCGCACTTTGTGAGTCTACGCCGATTATCAATGTTTGCCGCAGATTTACTAACTGTATTTTTCCTCAAATATGATGTAATTCAAATGATTCAGCCAAACTAATATGAAATTGCTGTCAACATAGATTACCTTCCTTGTCACGCCTTACTTATAATGACCAAACAAAATTGAATCAAATAAAGGGGTCGCTTCAAGAACGACCTAAGTGACTTTTCAGACTTATTTTTGGTTTTTAAAAATCCTGCACATTCTGAAGACTAAGGACTCGCTCTTTTCAGTGAAAACCGTTTGGTTCGCTTGTCGAAAAGAGAGTGAGGCATGAATTCGGTAGAAGTCGCTTTATAAGTGCTTTTTTCGAGTCATTTTCTACTACAGGAGCCACTTTGCTTGCATCATCAAGCAAACAAAGTCGGTAGAGACGATCTTCTGGAAGAACTCAGAAGTGGGAAGCACATTTTACGAGCAAAAGAGTCACAAACAATTTGCATGCCGTGCGATCTCTTGAGTAATGGAATGGAGCTTCCCTGGTTGTTCTGTAGCATGATTTCAGCAACTGTCAAGGCAATTTGGGTTAGTTTTGAATTCAAAAGAATGCATTCGGCGCAATTTTTAGTTGACAGGTGCGAATGACTAAACATTTTTTTTCAGTTTTACCCACAATGCTTTGCGCTTGAAAAACGGGTAAAGATGTGAACGCGTTAGTAAGCCAAATAAAATGGCTGCTGCTTGGCCCGTTGCGGCATTGAGGTGGAATAAGCGAAGGAAATTACATGAAGCAAGATGGAATTTTGCTTTGAACGTTTTTGCCATAAAAATTGGAGTTCAAAAATGATGTTTTCCAGACTTGTTATACGGCGTAAAAACGAATATTTTCAAATTCTCCTGTAAACAAACCATTATATCCGCCAACAACTTGGACTTCGCGACTTTTTGGAAGTAGACATTTTTCGTACTAGGTGTCACTTTTCATTTTCAGAATGATGTGATTTTTCAAAGCACACTAGATGATAAAGCCACTGGTTAGAGACCGTTTTACAGGGTTCTCGCGGCGATCTTTTGGGGAAAATACAGAGAGGCTAGTTTTAGGCTATTTTAACAAGGTTTTTCTGCAGTTTGTTTGTCAAAAATCGAAAAATCGAAAAACAGTCTGAAAAGTCACTTAGGGAGTGGTCATTATTTAACGGTGGGTGGGCCGGTAAATATATGGGGGGGCTTTGATTTTTTGGCGCCGATTTAGGGGGGGGTTCAAATTTTGGGCTTTCATTCGAGGGGGCGGGGCAACTTTTTTGGGCGCTGATTGTTGACATTAATGGGTGGCATGGACAAGATTCTGATAGTAAAATAATTTTTATTCATTAACTGCATAGTAACACACGTTGATAATATCATGTGCCGTTTAAAAATTTCGGCGCGCTTCGCGCGCATAAATGACATATCTAATACAGTTTTAGAGAACACGCGCAACGAAGCGGCGGTCAGTCGCCACTATGTTTGAAAGAACTGGTGCCTTAGGTTAGCGTGAGTTCAACGTTACAAGCATAGAAATTCATCGGGCCGCATTTTACACGCACGTGAATAATAAGAATTTCCTTAGGGCGCGCTTTGCGCGCATAAAGAATTTACAGCCTTTGTTAACTCTCAAAAAAAAAAATGAAATGTTCATCAACATTTTCTCTGAGGCTTGATGAAATGTGTTTTTTTTAATGTGGGCGCGCTGCAAAACGTTGGGGGTTCCTTTCATCATGATTCGTTCCCCCCCAAGCGATAAATAATGACCGGTCCCTTAGAGGGTTTTGGGGGGATCACTTCATTTTGGGCCGAGCGAAAGGGGGGATCTCTCAAAACCTGAAGCCCTTAAAGGGGGGACCACAAGAAATGTTCTAAGTAGTTATTCCAGCGACTTCTCATTTGCATTTTTCTACCTCACTCCACTCAATACATAATAAAAATTTCCGCGCGCATAAAGAATATCATCTATTAGTATAAACCAACTAATGGTCTATTACAAATCCTGCATTCTGATTGGCTGAGCTACTAATGGTCTATTAGTGATAGACCGTGCCTGGCAAAACCACCACCTTTCTTTGCAAGAAAACTTGATTTTTTCAACATAAAATAATGGAATTCATTGCCAAAACCGACCAACTAGTTGGTTTATACTAAAACAATTAGACCTGTCGTCCTCATGAGCTATGTTATCAATAGACCATTCGGCCTTCGGCCTCATGGTCTATTCATCATAGCACATTCGGCCTTGAGGTCTAATTGTTAAATATAGTATTTGGCAATTCGCGCAACTGGACTGGGTCGAGCGCTCATGCTGGATGGCCACGTTTTAGGCTAGCTCCGTAAAGAAACTTTTCTACTAACTCTTTAGCCACTCCCAATCACTAAAATGTCTCTTTTCAAAGGAGGAAAAAGGGCTTTGAGCAGCTCTTCCAGTCCTGAGACCTCTATAGAGAAAAAGAGGGCTCCTACGCCACCAAATATTTCTTCTAGTACCGACTTAACCGCCATATTGGAACATATCAATTCACTTGGAGTTAGGATGGCGGATGGTTTCTCTAGCGTTCATGCAGATATAGAAAAAGTTAGACACAAGTTTCAAGAAACTCTGCGAGGAATGAAGTCCAAGAAGTGCAAAGAAGTGGAGGAGCAACTACAAGATGAGCGCGAGAAACGAATACGCCTTGACGCCTATTCCCGAAGAGAAAATCTGAATTTCAAGGGGATACCTGAAAAAGAAGGAGAAAGTTGCGAGAAGATTATACGGGAATTGCTGCACAAAGAGCTTGGCCTCACGAATATCCAAGATGTAGGCTTCCACGCAGTACACCGAGTGGGCAAAGCAAGACAAGATGGACGATCAAGACCAATTATTGCCAGTTTCATATCACGACAACATAGAGACTTCACTTTTATGAAGAAAGAGAAATTAGTCAACTCTACAAGTTATCCAGGCGTATATATTACTCATGATTATCCGCGGGAAATTCAAAAAGAAAGAGTCATTTTAATCAAAGCAATGGAGAAGGCAAAGGAGATGGGCAAGCAAGCCAAGGTTTTGGGTCGCTCGTTAAATGTTGAAGGTGACTCATATAATGCCTCGACACTACCCGAGATTTACAGGGAGGTAAAACAGAAGAAATAGTAATGTGCAATAATATTGTTGTGACTTGACCCTTTCCTGCATTTGGAGCTGAAGAGCGTTGAGCTTGACCGAGCTTTTCTTTGCCCGGTTATAAATATCTAAGGAAATGGTTATAATTTATCTTAATCTCTTCTTGCTAGTAATACTAAGTATGTAAGAAAATTTATGAATCAAATATCTACGCATCTGCCTGTCATACGATGAATCCTTAAGTAGGCATCTATTTCTCCTTAAAGGCCCATCACCAACCGGGAGCCTTTGCGCTGCGTTTTCTTTTGTTTTCAAATTGATCCATTGTTTTTCGGGTGCTCTGATTGGCTAAGAGTCCGCAAAGGCTCTCGGTTGGTGATGGGCCTTTAAGTATAGGCATCTATTTCACACACGCCTAAATCGAGGAATGCTCACTGGCACAATTTTTTTCTAAACAAGCGCTCACCTACAGTAGTGAAAAAATAATTATGAAAATTGTCAGGGTTCGAACCTGTAACTTTCCAGTTACTATACCCTAACCCTAACCACTACCCTACCAGTGAATTCGCTGGTTCGGATAGCTCGTTTTATTGATTACGTACCTTAATAGTATTAATCTTTAATAGAACGAGGCATATACTACAAAAATATACTAAAACGATGTATTAACCCTTATCCTGACTAGTAGTCTTGATAGTTCAAATATTTTGAATGTTTTTAGGTCAATTTGAAGTAATATTGTCAAAAATATCGTTAAATTATTCATGGTGAGCATTCCTCCATTTAGGAATGACGTCACCATGAATAATTTAACGATATTTTTGACAATATTACTTCAAATTGACCTAAAAACATTCAAAATATTTGAACTATCAAGACTACTAGTCAGGATAAGGGTTAATACATCGTTTTAGTATATTTTTGTAGTATATGCCTCGTTCTATTAAAGATTAATACTATTAAGGTACGTAATCAATAAAACGAGCTATCCGAACCAGCGAATTCACTGGTAGGGTAGTGGTTAGGGTTAGGGTATAGTAACTGGAAAGTTACAGGTTCGAACCCTGACAATTTTCATAATTATTTTTTCACTACTGTAGGTGAGCGCTTGTTTAGAAAAAAATTGTGCCAGTGAGCATTCCTCGATTTAGGCGTGTGTCATGGTGAGCATTCCTCCATTTAGGAATGACGTCTATTTCTTTATAAACCATACGGAGTTTTGCTGAGAGGTACTAGAAATGTTTCTTTACTGGGCTAGTTTGCAATCTGAATACTGTGAACATATCAATTTCAGATACAGTCTTGTATAACAGCTTATTCTAATATATAGATTTAGCCACTGGCTAAAAGCGGAGCTCCTGGTTGTAAAATTTTCTATGTCAATGAAAGGGATTCCCATGTGTACATGGTTTATATGGTTGCTTTAGAGTCTTCACGAGATATTAATTTTTCAAGCATAGATGACGTCATCGATGACGTCATATCACGTGACCACTTCATTTCGTTCATATGGTGGCCTAGACTACACTACCCAAGTTTGGTTCTTTTAGAGTTTTCCCTTCACGAGATATTATTTTTTCAAGCATAGATGACGTCATCGATGACGTCACATCACGTGACCACTTCATTTTGCTCATCTGGTGACCTAGACCACACTACCCAAGTTTGGTTGTTCTAGAGTCTTCTCTTGACGAGATATTCATTTTTCAAGCATAGATGACGTCATCGGTGACGTCACATCACGTGACCACTTCATTTCGCTCATCTGGTGACCAAGACCACACTGCCCAAGTTTGGTTGTTTTAGAGTCTTCTCTTCACGAGATATTCATTTTTCAAGCATAGATGACGTCATCGATGACGTCATACCACGTGACCACTTCATTTCGATCATATGGTGGCCTAGACCACACTACCCAAGTTTGGTTCTTTTAGAGTTTTCCCTTCACGAGATATTATTTTTTCAAGCATAGATGACGTCATCGATGACGTCACATCACGTGACCACTTCATTTTGCTCATCTGGTGACCTAGACCACACTACCCAAGTTTGGTTGTTCTAGAGTCTTCTCTTGACGAGATATTCATTTTTCAAGCATAGATGACGTCATCGATGACGTCACATCACGTGACCACCTCATTTCGCTCATCTGGTGACCTAGACCACACTACCCAAGTTTGGTTGTTTTAGAGTCTTCTCTTCACGAGATATTCATTTTTCAAGCATAGATGACGTCATCGATGACGTCACATCACGTGACCACTTCATTTCGCTCATCTGGTGACCAAGACCACACTACCCAAGTTTGGTTGTTTTAGAGTCTTCTCTTCACGAGATATTCATTTTTCAAGCATAGATGACGTCATCGATGACGTCACATCACGTGACCGTGCTACAGCACCCCCCTTGTGGCATAGACAAAATATCCCAAGTATGGCTGTCTTAGCATGTTCCCTTGAGGAGATATAATTTTTTCTTTGCATACCACAGGGTTCCCATGTGTACACGGACGACGGACGGCGGACGGACGGACGGACGGACGGCGGACACTATAGGTTTAATACCAGAAAAATAAAGAAAAAATCATATCTCCCAAAGGGAAGCTTCTCTAGAAGCCAAACTTGGACAAACTTTCAAAGACCATCAGAGGAACTCTACACCAAAGTCACGTTCCCTCACGCCATCAATGACGTCATCAAAATGATCCAAAATGCCCGTGACGTTCAAAAATCAACTCGATGGTATACGTTTTTCCCTTAGGTATGGTGCTCCGCTTGCGCGGGCCTTCGGCCCGCGCTGGAGCTCCGCTATAAATCAATGACATTTTGGTTTCTAGATTTTTGTTTTGGGATTGCTAGTTTTCTTATTTATGAACTAAATGTTTTTGTGTTTTATGCACCAATTGTGAACATGACAATAGGGATTGGAATGCCTTATTACCACTATTATCCTTTAGTTTCACCATAATGGAACCAACTCATTGTCAATTCAAATTGCTTTCTCTAAACGTTCGCGGGCTTTGTTCTAAAGAAAAAAGGCAAAGAGTTTTCACTTGGCTGAACCGCCAGGGTGCTGACATTATTTATTTGCAAGAAGTACATAGAGCACCAAGAATGTTGAATCGGAATGGAGAAAGCTATGGAGAGGCGAATTTATTTATGCGCATGGAACTTCACAGAGCAGGGGCACGGCGATCTTGATTCGAGAAAATCTAGATTTTCAAATTAAGTCCTGTCAAAGAGATAAGGATGGGCGATTCATTTTTCTAGATGTTGTTATTCAAGATACCCCTTTTCTTCTCATTAATGTATATGCACCAAATCATGTGAACGAACAGGGCAAATGATTAGTGATTATCAAGCTGCTTCCCTATCGAATCTTATTTTAGGTGGTTGATTGGAATGTTATTCTAGACCCGCTTCTTGACGGTTCGGGCGGCAATTATCATTATCATTATATATCAAAGAATCTTCCAATGTTTTAAAGAGAATTTTGCAAGAAAATGATCTGATCGACATTTGGAGGGTCAGAAACCCCGATTCAAAACGCTTTACCTGGCGTCAGAAAAAAAACACTCGTTCAGAGACGATTAGACTTTTGGCTGATAAGTGATTTTCTGCAAGATGAAATTGAAGACGTAAAAGTGAAAACAGCAATACAAACTGACCATTCAGCAATCCTTTTGAATATAGTCTGGAATTCCAGAATTCCGGACCTTCATCCTGAAAATAAAATACTAGCCTTTCAGATGACCAAAATTATGTTTCTATGATAAATGCTAAAATTGAAGAACAAAAAAGGGATACACAAAATTTTTCTGACCCGCGTGTTCGCTGGGACTGGATTAAATACAGTATTCGCTTGGAAACAATTAAATACAGCAAAGCGAAAGCAAGGGAGCGCAGAGACGATCTAAGACGTATTGAAAAGGAACTCAGGTGCCTTGATCAATTATGCGCCCGCACACCTTCTGCTGAGAATATAAACAACTTAGACGCGATAAAATTGGAGTATGAGGCGGCAAATGATTATATTACACAAGGTCCCGGGGGGGGGGGGGGGGGGGACTCCCAATATTTTAGACGGGGGTGCTCGTCGGGAAAATTGATTTTGACCCTAAGGGATAGCAAAATGGGTGTGGCAAACAGAACATTTACCCCTAAAAGGGAGCAAATTTGGCGTGGCGACCGCCGAATTTACCCCTAAAAGACAGCAAATTTTAGGGTTTTCAACCAAGTTTTCTTTTGTAAATATCGGTTCTTGTGTCAGTACCAATATATTTCTGGGCAAGGATTGGTCTGAGACTCCCCTAAGGGATAGGGCTGATTTTAAACACCCCTAAGAGATAGCACGTCTGTCAATTTTATACCCTAAGGGATAGGACGAGCACCCCCGTCTGAAAATATGGGGAGTCCCCCCCCGGGCACAAGGTTCTATAGTGAGATCACGAGTACAATGGTATGAGAAAGGAGAGAAAAATTCAAAATACTTTCTCAACTTAAAAAAGATCTCAAAGAAAAAGACTGCAATTAGAAAGCTTAAAGTTTCGGACGGTACGGAAGCCACTAATCCAAAGCGATTAATGGACGAGATTCATCAATTTTACTGCGATCTTTACCGAAGACATCCCGTTGATCCAGCCGACGAGCTGTCCTGCCCCTTCCTCAACACCCCACAATTACGTAAACTTGATAGTGATATGCAAAAATCGTGTGAGGGGGATTTAACGATTGCGGAATGCTTTAATACTTTGTCTACCTTTAAGAATAATAAAACGCCAGGAAACGATGGGTTACCAATTGAGTTTTACAAGACATTTTGGATAGCCTCGGCGATCTTCTAGTAGAATGCTTAAATTACTCTAGAGTACACGGAGAACTTTCGACTACTCAAAAACAGGCTATAATTAAACTGATCGAGAAGAAAGAAAAAGATCGACGCTTTCTTGTAAACCGATCAATACCGATGTCAAAATCGGCTCAAAATGTATCGCCAAAAGACTTGAGAAGGTGCTACCTTTTCTTATACATGAAAGTCAGTCAGCCTTTGTTAAGGGGAGATCAATATTCGATGCTATACGCACTATTGATATGCTATTCTACTGCGAATCACAAAGTATAGAAGGCTTGCTTATCACGATCGATTTTGAAAAAGCGTTTGATTCCCTTGATATTGAGTTTATGTTTAGAACACTTGAAACAATGAATTTTGGACCAACATTTCTTCATTGGGTGAGGACCTTTTACAAAAACATAACTAGCTGCGTCATGAATAATGGATTTTCCACACCATACTTTGCGGTAACAGGGGGTGCGCCAAGGGGACCCCCTTTCTGCCTATCTTTTCATACTCGTACTAGAGACCTCACTAAGGGACGACGAAAATATCAAAGGTATTAAAATAGGTGACGAAGAGATGAAAACAATTATCTTTGCTGACGATCTAACAATCTTTACTCGCGACCGATTATCATACCAATTCTTACTGCATAAACTGGCAATGTTTAGAGCCTTTTCAGGGCTCAAAGTAAATGGTGATAAAACAGAGGTTTTTGGTCTAGGGCCGATAAAGACAAAAGAAGAGTTGGGTGTAAAGAAAATAAGTAAATCGGTGAAAATTTTAGGTGATCACTTTAGCTACGATAGAGCCCTATTAAAACAACTGAATTTCGACAAAGTGCTTAAATCTATTGCAAAAGTTATGAATATGTGGAACTGGAGAGGTTTGACACTATTGGGACGCATTCAGGTTATCAAATCTTTTGTATTACCAAAGATCCTTTATAATTTAATCCTTCTTTCAAAGAACACAGACTATATCAAAAAGATTAACATGTCCATTTTTAACTTTCTGTGGAGAAACAAGCCAGATAAAATCAAGCGATCAGCCATAATTAACGATTTGGATGCGGGTGGCCTTAAGATGCCAAGTATTGTAGACATGTTAAAAACACAAAGAGTTATCACTATTAAAAAATTCCTTGACGATACACCAGCCGTATGGAAAACCTTTTTGCAAATGTACTTAAAAGAAGTTGGTGGGAAACTTTTATTTCAGTGCAACTTCGACCCGTATCTTTTATCAATTGAAGCCTCGCCCTACTACTTCGAATGTCTCACAGCTTGGGCCGAGATCTCTTCTTTGTCCTTTACTATCTCATCTGACGACCAAATATTAGATCAGATTATTTGGAACAACAAAAATATTCTTGTGAATAAACACTCGTGTTTTGTAAAATCTATCTTCGACAAGGGGGTGGTAAAAGTAAGAGACCTCTTAGATCACTGACAATGGAAAACTGAGAATGAGCTCAATATCCTCATCGTATTTCTCAGGAAACGAAGTCTTTCAATTATTTGCAATCTACCACGCCTTCCCCTCTAGTTGGAAATCATACATAAAATCTCGAACTATATTGTTTTTTCTTGTTGACACAGCGCTATGACGCTGCAATCCCCGTGGGGACGCTTAATCAGATATAAACCAATTCCTTTCTATTGTATCTCACTTGACATCGCACTTTCCCTGTTACAGCGTCGTTATGCCTTTCGGAGAATCAAACTCCAGTGAATTAGAAGATTCTGATTCTCCTATTACTAGGAACGATTTGAACGAGTTTAGAACTCTTCTTTTTGACAAACTTAGGAGCCATAAGGCTGAACTTGAAAATAATTTCCTGAAGACTAAAGAAACTGCCGACGAGGCCCTTTCAGAGTCCAAAAGAGCTAACCAGGATCTCGCCGTTAAGTTTAAAAGTCAGGGCAACGAGCGTAACTTCAAGTTCAATTTGGAAGTTTCTACTGTACTAAACAAAGCTGTGAATGCTCTCGACGACAACAAGATACCCGGCGCTAAGGAACTCATTGAACAAGCTTTGGGCCTTCTTAAGGAAAAGAACAGGAAAATTCGCATTGCCGATTCTTCTGAAGCTGGCTGGCTTACAGTCCGTCACTACGAAGAAAATCCAGCAGCCCTCGACGCTGAAGACGAAAAGAAAATTCGTGCAGCAGAGAGAGAAGCATTAAGAGCCAAGTCGAGGTCCATCTCGAAGAGAAATGCTGAACGCTCTCAAGCAAGATTTAGAGATGCTCTTCCCTTCAACCGGCGCGGTTTCGGGCCCTCAGACTCAACCGGCGGCCAGTACTTCCACCCTTACCAGCCTAACTCCAGCCGTCGCCAAAGCACCTGTCGCTACTGTTCTGCCCCGGGTCACTGGTGGCGGGACTGCCCAAGCCGTCTTGCTAGAGCCTCCTTTGCGCCAATTGGAGGTCAATACACCTCAACATGTACCAACACCGCCTCGCAATCAGCCTCTGGGTCCAGCAACCGCAACTTCTAATCCTGGAGTAACCCAAGAAATTGAATCCCTGATGGAAGATAAGTGTGCTATAAACTTTAGTAATATAACTAGTAGTTTCTACCAAAGAAATTTACATGAATATGAAGCTGGTACATCTGTCCCTATTGTTAAAGGGCGACTTAGAGCACATATTGATTTTTGGCTGGAAATAGGAGCACCACAGTGGGTTCTTGACACTATCACTCGCGGTTTTGTTATCCCATTTACTTCAACACCCAGTAGTGTATTGCTTGGCAATAATAAGTCAGCTTTTACTCATTCCGATTTCGTCTCTCGGGCTATTTCCGATCTCCTCTCACTCGGTCTTGTTGTAGAGGTACACTCCCCCCCAACTGTGGTGAACCCATTGTCAGTGTCCGTTAACTCTGATGGTAAACCAAGACTCATTTTAGATCTCAGACATGTAAACAAATCTATTGCTAAGGTTAAAATTTTCAATGGAGGACTGGCGTACTTTTCTCAATTATGTTTCACTTAACGGATATCTTATTAAGTTTGATATGAAGTCTGGTTATCATCACATTGATATTTGCTCGCATCACATTCAGTATTTAGGCTTTAGATGGCGCCTCAATTCTGATAAATTTCGATACTTTTGCTTCTCTGTTTTGCCTTTTGGCCTTTCTGTAGCTCCATTTCTGTTTACAAAATTTTTTCGCCCACTTGTTCGTCATTGGAGAAACTTAGGTTATAGAGTTGTTCTTTATCTAGACGACGGCATTGTTTGTGAACGAGAACTTGATTCTGCTATTGCTGTTTCCTCCAAGGTCCGCTCCGATCTTGCGCGTGCTGGTATTGTAGCCAATAAAGAAAAATCTGTTTGGGTTCCTACACATTCCCTGCAATGGTTAGGAATCAACTGGGATCTTTCCTCCGGTTCGTTTTCCATCCCGCGTGATAGAATTGACCGAACCCTGTCATCCCTCTTGAAACTCAAATCTAAATTGCCTTTGGTTACATTTCGTGAAATCGCAGCTTCAGTTGGTCGGATTATTTCTCTTGGACCTGTTGTAGGCAACGTTTGTCTAATTATGTCTCGTTTTCTCCAAGCTGCTATTTCATTTTGTGACCATCAATGGGATTCTTTGGTTGATCTGAGCCATTTTCAGTATTTTGAGCAGTGTATGGATGAAGTTAATTTTTGGCTGGATAACTGTAGTTCTCTTAATTCTAGAGTGTTGTTTCCTTATTGCAAACCGACTATTGTTATTCACTCTGACGCTAGTGCCCAAGCCTGCGGCGGATCAGTATATGTACTCGACTCTCATGAGTTTGATCTATTTTACACAGCATTTAATAGTATGGAATCGGTACAGGACAGCAATGCTAGAGAATTGTTATCCATTCTTTATGCGCTGAAATCTTTCAGAACACATGTTACAGGTAAATTAGTGAAGATGTATACCGATAATATGAATGCAGCTATTATTGCTCGCAAAGGCAGTATGTGTCTTCGTTTGCATAAGTTGGCTTTACAAATTTTCCGTTTTTGTGCTTTAAATAATGTTAGCATTGAAATTGAGTGGATCCCTCGCTCTCTCAATCAGTTTGCTGATTTTCTCAGTCGTATCAATGATTTCGATGATTGGGAAGTTTCTACACCGTTTTTTCATCACATTAATTCTATTTTTGGTCCTTTTGAAGTAGATTGTTTTGCCTCGTCGCACACGGCTAAATGCAGCAGATTTTATTCTAAGTTTTGGTGCCCGGGCACTGAAGGTGTTGATGCATTCAGCCGTGACTGGTCGCACGCCAACAATTGGCTCGTGCCCCCTGTTTACTTGGTACCTCGCGTCATTTACCATTTGGAAGATTGCCACGCCAAGGGTACCCTCGTTGTTCCCAAGTGGCCTTCCTCCCCTTTCTGGCCAGTCATGTTTCCTTTGGGTAAGCCTAGATATTGTGTTGCGCGTATAATTGAATTCTCGGATCCAGCTTATATTTTTGCTCCCGCGCGGCCGGGCCTTGATACTATATTCAGTCAATATAATTTCCATGCCCCAGTCCTAGTCATTCATTTGGATGCATCTCTTTAGCTTCTACCATGGCTTCTAGAAATAAAATCAATTTCGACTCGTAGTATACCCGCTCGTATGGCGTTGAGATTGTTACCGCCCGCATGGTGTTGAGATTGTTACCGCCCGCATGGCGTTTGAGATTCTTGCCGCCTGTATGGCGATGTAATAATTATTATTGATGCCGCCTGTATGGTGAATCTGTATTACTATTACCACACCCGTATGGTGTGTAGAATCAGAAACGTTTTAGTTTAAATCAAATTACTACATTACTAGTGTTGTAGCTTATTTTTAACTTGGTTAACAATTGCCCATAACCGAATTTAGAGGTTATACGAATAAATAATTTCATGTTACATTCTTGTGTTTGTTTCTAATTTTTTCCTTTCCATTTCTCTACAAGGAGACTCCATGGCATTCGTAGCCCACTGCTAAGGAATCTTGCTGCCGAGTTGCCTGGCCTGCTATCTGTTTCAAGAGCTCCATCCACTGTCAAAACATATTTAGCTCGCTTCAAGAAATGGAAGTCTTGGGCCAAAAATTTCCCTGAAGTCATCTGTTTTCCCGCGCAGGATGTCCATGTAGCTTTATATTTACTTAACCTTGTACAGTCTGGTTCCTCGTGTAATGTTATACAATCCACGTTTTATGCTATTTCGTTCTTTCACAACGCTTGTAGTGGATTTAATCCTTGCGAAAGTGAATTCCTTAAGCTTGTCCTTAGTTCCATTAGGAGGTTGTCCCTAGCTGCCCCTAATAACAAGAAATTACCTATTTTGCCTCAACATTTGCACGCCTTAGTAACCAAATTTGCTGGCGTTGATGCGTCTCTGTCTGACATTCGGGATGTTTGTTTCTGTCTGTTATCGTTTGCGGGTTTCCTGCGTTATGATGAGACAGCTGGACTTAAGTGGTCCAACATTCACTTTGCAAATACGCATTTTTCTATTTTCATTCCAAAATGTAAAAATGACCCTCTGGGATATGGTACTACTAAAGTTATTGCTAGGACCTACCAACCTACTTGTCCTTATAAAATGCTTCTCCGCTATGCAGGTATGTCAAAACAAGACACCAGTTCTAATGAGTATATCTTCGGAAATTTGGTCTCGCATAAAGACGGGTCTTATACTATTCGGCCGGGTTCCCGTTTTTCCTACTCCCGCGCTCGTTCAGTCATTCTTTCTAAGTTTAACAGCATTGGTCTTGAAACCAAGCATTATGGTTTGCATTCATTAAGAATAGGGGGTGCCTCTGCTGCTGCTAACAATAATCTCCCAGACAGGATAATTAAGAAACACGGGGTTGGAAAAGCGAGTTTAGCAAAGATTTATACTGCAGGGAAGATCTTAAGCAGCAATGTTTAGTCACTCTTAATATTGGTATTTAACTTTGTTTTATCTCCTTTTCAGCCCCACACTTTTCCTGACTTGACACGCTGTCCCAGGCGCGATGCTCCTCATCCTATGTTGTCATTGTTAATTGAAAGACTAGAAATAATTTCTATTCGCCTGAGCGAAGCGAAAGAGAATAGAATTGTTTTTTCTTGTTGACACAGCGCTATGACGCTGCAATCCCCGTGGGGACGCTTAATCAGATATAAACCAATTCCTTTCTATTGTATCTCACTTGACATCGCACTTTCCCTGTTACAGCGGGCCAAAATTTTTTCCACTATTCAATGTCCAGGATTCTGTCAATAGTTGATATTGAACAAATGTATTCCCGCTCATTACCAATGTAATGTAAATCGTCTCGTATTGTTAATAAATGACGCTGTCCCAGGCGCGATGCTCCTCATCCTATGTTGTCATTGTTAATTGAAAGACTAGAAATAATTTCTATTCGCCTGAGCGAAGCGAAAGAGAATAGAATATAACTTTTTTATATCAAAATCTGTTACACCCCCAACTGCTCAGACTAAATATGACTTCAAATACGCATCGCCGTCTGCCCCTCTCGACTGGAAGAACATTTATATTCTCCCTTTTAAAGTAACGCTTGATACAAAATTACGAGAATTTCAATATAAAATACTTAATCGAATTATCCCGGTAAACAACTACTTGCACAAAATTGGTGTCGAACCATCGCCTCTTTGTTCCTTTTGCCAATCGGATGTCGAAACCTTGGAGCATCTTTTTTTCTTGTAACGAAGTTCAATCTTTCTGGCAAGCTTTCCAAGCCTGGCTATCAAGCCTCAATCTTCAACTATATCGCCTAAAAGAATCTAGCTTTTCATTATAAAAAATGGGGGCCTCTTCTCCCAGTTGGTCAATTTCTTTAGTTGGTGCTTTCGTTTTTTTTTTCTTGTATATTGTACCTGTGTAGTTTTAGTTTCTTGTAGTTGTGTGGGGATAGTTAGTTTAGTCTTTAGGTTGTTACTGTTTTAGGGATATAATTAGCAATGTAAAAAATAAAAAAAAGTATTGTAAAACCAATGTTTAATAAAATTCACTGAAAAAAAAATCGCGCAACGAAGACACTACCTTTGCACCGTTCACAAGACCAACTGTATCTTGGTGAGGAAAAACAAACTCTACCAGAAATGCCCTGCAGTGACAGGCCTGGCGGGCAGTCACTTTGTTCGAAAGTAGAGTAAGCGTGTGTTCGACTTTACATGCATAGAAATTCGTCATTTGGGCCACGCTTCACGCAAATGAATAATAATAATTTCGGCGCGCAATTGCGCGCATGAATAATAAAACCTACAGGATTTGTTTACATAAAAAAACGGAATGTTCATCTACACTTTCTTGGTGCTTTTATCAAAGAAATGGCTTGATGAAATGCGTTTATCAAAATTCGGGCGCGCTTTGCGCTTACTGTTTGGAGTAAAGTCAATGCGAAATAGTTGTTTATTGCATAGTGGTATTGCTCCATCCAGAATGCATTCATTCTCAAATAAATATGCAGCCTCAGACATATTTCTAAATGCAGAGCCCTGGCCATGTCTTTATTAATCTATTTTTTTTCTTCTCTTGCTTGTATCTCTGCAAGAAATTTTTTTGGAAGATTGGCCTTGCACGTTTTTAGGGGAGGAATTGCCACCCCCTCCCCCAAATTCTAATGGTTCACCCCTTACTTTCTGCTTATCTAGACAAACTTTAATTATTTATGGGAATTTTGGGGGTTTCCATTTTGGTCATGGGATTTTTTGGGGTTTGGCAAAGTGACCACAGGATTATTGTTTGGTTTTATTTCATGATTTATTTGTAACTCCCAAACACAAAAAGTTGAAAGTACCAAGGGGCATCTCTAGGGGGGATTCCAGGGATTTTGCCCCCCCCCCCCTTTTTGGTCGTCATGGTTGTTACGATTTTCGGTACTTTCCTCTGCCTTCCTTCCACCTGTTTACATAATAAGCCTCGCTTTTGTGTTCTAGTTTGCTAAGCCACCACGCCTTTACGATTTGGTCTATTGTTACCTGAAACAAGGTTAGGGTATGGTAATGTGGAACAGACCTTAAAAAATTCTAATAATGTCCCTGAGAACCCCTCTCAACAACCAATCCATGCTATCACACTGATCCTTTGAAGTTTGTTGGGCTTTCTAACTATTCCAATGCATTAACTATGGTGTGGTGATGGCAACACAATGAGATCTGCAGTACAGCAATAATAATACCTTTTGTCAATGCTACTTGGTGGCTCTTTGAACCAATTCAGCTTCCAGTGCACTAACCAGATTTGGGGGTATTTTTAGGGAGCTCTCCTGGATTGCATAGACAATTTCTTCCAATGAAGAAGGGGCAAAGGCTGAGAAATCATGGCAGAGCATGGCAGATGCAAGTTTCTGTAGTAGACTTTGAGTAAGATGACCAGATTTAGCAAATGACCACATAAGTCTAACAAGTCTGTGCAAGGACCATTCATTCAAATTCTCATTCATAAGTTTTTCTTCTAAATATTTGGAAAGTCTTGGAGTTGAGTTATCAGTGTTTGCAAAAGACCATGCAATCACTACTAAGCTCTGTTTATCAACATGCATTTCAGGTCTCACCAAGAGTTCCCTCTCTACTTGTGAAAACAAGTCAGGAGCTTTGATATTTTGATTGGCAAATGCCCAAACAATCTGTGATAAATCTACTACATTAAACTGAGCAAGTCTACCTCTTTTCAGGATTTCTGACTTGAAGTGTCTAAACAAGGGCTTAATATTTACTCCAGCTTCTGAATATGCCCACATAAACATCAGCAGATCTTGTTTTTTAAATGTGGACAGATCCTGCTTTTGGATCTCTTCTCTCACTGCTGCTAATAACTTGGCACTTGTTTTAATGGTTCTCCCCACAGACCAGACAATCTGACACAGCTCGTGGATTTTAAAATGTTCAACCCCACGGCTTAAGACCTCTTTTTTCATGTGAGCGAACATAAAAGGGGAACCTTTGCCAAGTTTTCCATGGCCCCAGAACATCATGGCTAAATCTGTATTGGAAAACTCAGCCAAATCTTTTTTCAGAATAACATGACCAAGATGGTTGAGGATTACATGGTCATACTCAAGTTTCCCCATGCACCAGACAACATCTGCAAATTCAAAAGGTTTTAGCAGTGCTACGTTGCTTTCAATGTCACAAAGCAGTTCTTCTAGACTTTCCTTGTCTTCAGTGACATCTCTTTGGAACTTTCCTCCTTTCCTGAATTTTGCCAAGCGGACAAGGACTTTCACACAATCAGACACTGGGACATCTCTGTATCTTCTGTAAGCTTCAAGTAGTTCACGTGAAGTGAAAATCGATTTGATTTTCTTGGAGAGTCTTTCCCCTGTATTTTTATAACTTGCTGGCGTGTTAGTGCCGTAAATCTTTCCATTATGCACTACAGCACCAGGCAACTTCGTAGAATGCACCAACCTTGACAGGTGCAGAGACGGATGATGCAAAACATTCCTACCTGGGCTCAATCAACTCCACTGGAATAATTAGCTGTAGCACGTGAAACCAAACCAGGAAACGTTCTTGTCCACGGCATATTTCTGACAGCATTCCAAAACATTAGCCCTTGCATTATCCTAGAGGAAATCATTATGTTTGTACCCTCGTCGTCAGACAAAGAAAGGGACTAAATCAATCCTTTAAAAAGGCTTCTGAGTTGCGTTCAGTGTTTTTACCGTGGTTGCCGCCATTTTGATTCAGTAACAGTTGATGGGTTCCCTGTGTTTTCGTAACAGGCTTTTGTCTTTTATCAAATTTTTATTTCACTCGATTTGAATCCACGGACGTTTAGACGATGGGATTCAAAATGAACAGGAAGAGGAATCACAGACATTAAAAATATATAAACAAAATCATGATATAAACTGGCAATTAATTTAAAAGAAAACTAGAACCACAGGTAGCCCAGAAGCAAAACATTTATTCCTAGTCCCAGACCTCCGCAGCCTCCTCTTGAGCCACTCTTGATGGAAGGCATCTCGAAGGCAGCTATGTCAGTGAACTGCCGCGAAAAACCCTCTACATTTGGCACTAAACTACTTTAAATTAACTGGGTGAGTCAAAAGATTTAAGAAAAGTTGGTTTGCCGTTCTTTGTAATCGTGTAAAAGAGTTGATAACGGAATGATTTCGATGATTTCCCAAACCTCACCCTTTCGAGCAGAGGCGACTTTATCTCTGCTAGGCTTTGCTAGCAGGGAATTTGACTTGTATATACCGGGCATACACTATACAGACAGTGTATATGATATGGTAGTTTACTTACAAAGTGATTACATGTTGTAACTAAACATTTACTCAGTGTGAATTCCAAAACAACACAACTTATTGTGAATTTAGTGTGACCAAATAGAGCGAATTTCATATGACTGTAATGAAACCAATCTCAAAGTAATAGAAGTAATAGAGTGGTTTTCACATGACTGTCGTGAAACCAATCGCAAAGTAATTACACCAATTCTGAACAAAACGTATGGGAGTAATTACAAAGTAATTGTGAATTACTCATGACAGTCATCTAAAATCCGCTCTATAGGAGTAATTACAAAGTAATTGTGAATTACTCACAACAGTCATCAGAAATCTGCTCTAATATAGCAGATTTCAGATAGCTCCTTTAATCCTTTAAATGATATAATTGCCAATAGCCAGCAAATCCGGCAATGAGGGTCAACAGTGGTAAATAACTAGAACAATACACAGTAAATAAAAACGAATAAATAATATGTGATAAAAAGCTGTCAAAAGACTTACGTTTTCAACATGTTCCTATTGGTTGAGATTTCGAGTCTTTGTTTAGTCAGCCAATGAGAATGTGTAAAAAACATAGTGACTCTTGTTTTCTTCTCAACACTAAATATGCAAGTTGTAGTATTTTCTTCATCCCCTGATTGGTTGAATGTGTTTCATTTCTGATTGGCTAAGTAGGTATATTTACTTTGCATTTCCCTGCTACTGGTAGTACAGGTATATAGAAAAATGAGATAGAGTTAAAACTCCGGGTGATGCGTGACACTTGTAAAGAAATTGTATTTAGCGCGCACTTTTCCGTTAGGATTTTAGCATGGCGAATACCGCCTTTTTATACACTGATGAAGGGCCATGCCCGAAACGTTTGTATTAAATTATACTGACACTTTTTCAATTTATTGATTTGATTTTATACCAGGTATATAGAGGCCACTTTTATCTTGTTTTGTGTTAAGAAGTGGCCTCTCCACACAAATGTGACAACCTCCTCCAGGATCGTGGAAAACTTGACTGGTTTGGGTGGTTTAACAAGAATAGGGGTGGCGAATGGTCAATACGAGAATTCCGAGAACGTGAGAACGCCGCTTTCAAAATCCAAGATCGAGAACTCGATTTGAGATTCGCCATATAAACACAACAAACTGGAAAATCCGAGATCCGAGACGACCTGAAAAAATATCCGAGATCCGAGAACGGCAAATTTCAAAATACGAGGAATTCGAGAACGACTAAAATTTCGTGAGAAAACAGTTTTTTTGAAGGATCATTCGCCACCCCTAACAATGGCGTCAGTGTTTTTGCTTCAAAAACAGTGTTAGAGAAGGAGAACCAAAACAGAAACACAAAATGTGCCAACGTTTCAAAAACAGTGCACACTTTCATGAGTGATTTCTTGTTCAATGACCAACACACTACATTTTGCTCAAATTTTGATAGAAAATAAAATGATCCCTAGCAAATTCTGAATCGCAGCCTTTAGAATGAGTATCAGAGCTGTGTTTAAAAATTGAGTGAACAAGCCATCTAAAGGCCACAAAAAGTGATTTTGTGTAAGTTGTAGAGCAGATAAATTAATTTATGCCAGATCATTTGAGGATTGTGCGCTTGGGTGCGCGGCCTTGGCGATGAATCAACAATAAGATCGTGTTTGATTTAATGGCCACTTGAGTGCTGTTTCATCAATCATTAACAATCAATAATTGCGTATGAGCAATTACAAGTGGAATTTTTATCTTGTCAACCAACCCGATACATGCATTTTGATTCAGAGTAAAAATTGGTGGGGGCACAATTTGCCACACGCCACACAAATTAATATTTTCTTGCTCAGATGCACAAACTCGCTGACCAGTTTCTCCAAGCTCACACCATTTTCTCATACATGTGCGACTGAGAAATGACATTTGTGTGCAGAGGCTACTTTTGCGTAGTTGAAAAACACAAGAAAACACTAAAAGTAAAAGAAAATGCAGGGAGATAAAAGTAGCCTCTGCTCGCAGGGAAACTTTGCATTTGGTAGTCATCTGAAATCTACTGTCTAATATATAATTATCCAAGGAGTTGTGAGCGAATGAAGAGAAAGTGCAAAAATTGATTATCACACCTCCATAATCGTTTTGCCTCTGCCAGCTGAATTGTGCTAAGTTGAATTTCATATTATGTTTTAAATTTCTTGGATAAATTGGCTGATCACATTTTTTTTTCAAGACCTGGGAGTCGAGGACCCTTCCATTTGAAGACCCTCCTCACCTGGAATTTCCAGAGATCCTCAACATCCCCCTCCTCTGGAATTTCCAGGGGTTCGCAACACCCCCCTCCCCTGGAATTTCAACAGTCGCTCCCTTGGAATTTCCAGGTTGTCTAAGTACCCCCTTTTCCACAGCTTAGACAGACCCTTCCCCCTGGAATTTCCAGGATTTCCAGGGGTCCTTGACCCCTCCCCCTTGGAATTTCCAGAGCTCTAATAAGCCCCCTCCCCTTGGTGGAATTTCTAGGACTTAGATAGACCCTCCCCCTGACCCATCCATGACCCCCCCCCCCCCTCCTCTGAGTTGACGCAAAATAACACCATTTCTTGGATGAAATTCTCTTTAAATTGGCTCCCATCAGCAGCTTCCCTAGAATGTAACCTTTGGCTTTTGGGTATTTAGACTTCTAGAAAACAAATATTAATTGTGTGGTTCCAGAAAATATCCATCCCCCCCCCCCACGACGGAAGGGTTTGGAAATTCCAGAGGGGTGGGTGGGTCAAAGGCCTAGGAAATTCCAGAGGTGTTGGGGGGTCAAAGGAGATAAAGAAAATTCCAGATGGTTTGCAAACCGCATTTCTCGTACCAAGTCGGAAACGTGCGAATGTTTGTTTTTCGGTAAAAAGACGTTGTTCACGCTTTCTACAATAAATTAATCACATTTAATGTAGTAAAATTAACTTCTGTGTTTTGACATTTAAAAATCTCTGAAGCGAAACTGCTATTAAAGAAGCATTCGTTGTCTATCCTCCGCGCAAAATTCGTTGAAGGGACGTATACTCGTTCGAGAAAACTAGTTATTTGTACCTAAAGAAACTGTGATTTGGCTTTATTGTCTTAAAGCCCAAGTATTACAGAAATTTATTTCAATAGTGTAGAATATCAAAGAAAAGTTTTGCTCAAAGAATTAATTTTTCGCTTGCTAAAACATGAACTAACGCGTCCCAAGACAGCTGGGCACCGCAACGTTCAGAAACCAATCAAGTGTGACATTTTCCACGATCATGTTTCCCAAGGGAATAATTACAACTGAATGGCTTCCCTGAAATTTGCGCACCATTTAATTAATCCTTGCTTTATTCTAATAAGTTTGCAATCTATTTTTACTGTTATTTTTTTTTGTAAATCGAGACCAGTCCAGGTTACATTTTCACTTATATATTTATCGACTTTCTGTCTAAAAAGCGGTTTGTGCATTGGTGTTTGTTGTACACATGAAATTCTAAAAATGCGTATTAACGTGGCGTCTTGCCCAGTTCATCTTTTTTGCCAAGAACGCAATATTTACGCAAATAGAAACACTCTTAAACTTCTAATTTTGAAAGGTTGATAGCTATATATTTTGCACTGTTTGCAATTAGTAAGTGCCTAAAGCATGACTAGAAAATATTGTTACAACTATTCGGAACGCGCTTTTGCAATTATACTCCATACTCAGTCGATTTCGACGTTTTTCCCGAAATTCCAGAGGGGTGGGGGGGGGGGGGGGTCACAAACAGGTACCCAAATCGGAAATTCCAGGGGGGTGGGGGGGGGGGGGGGTCATTTCTGAACACCCTTCCGTGGGGGTGATGGATATTTTCTGGAACCACACATTAAAGAGAAACTTTCATCATGAACTAGTGAAACAAACATTTTAATGTGTAAAAATGGCCGGACAACAACCAATCAGAACACAGAATTATTGCACTTTTATCTCCAATCTCCCACACGATCCCTGATATATATGTAACTATCTGAAGCAGTTTTTTTTATTGAATCTTTAAAGCACTCACGCTATGCTCCTATCTTGATCAGCACCATCTAGAAAAACAATGTTTATTTATCCAAACATTTTCCTGATCGTAGCCTGTGTAGCAAGTGCAAACTAGGGAAGGAGGAAGGAATGATAAGCACAAGGATAAACAAACCGCTGGCTTTTCTGTTTTGCCCCTTAATATTTTTAGTATTTGTGCATTTGCTTTACATAGCAATTTTCAGATCAAATGAAATATTTTTATTGGATAAAAATTCCTAAAAAAGGTTCCTAATTTTAGGAATGTACTAAATTATACAGGATTATGACATTCTTTTTTCAAATTTTGTGAATTGTTTAGAAATAATAATTCCAGGAACTTCAGTACAACACAATGGTATAAATATGCAATTATCATCCTTTTCTTTTCAGGAACTTAAGTTCTTCTAGATCCCATCATGTATTCTGAGTGGGTGTCCTTACGTCATTCACTCCATGCCAACAAGGCCAACAAGAGTGTGCTAAACCACTTCCCCCAGGCTGTAGGGAGAGAAGTTGCACATTCTGTTGTACAGACACTTATACATGAGCAAGGAATGCCTGAGCAAAAGGTTCTTACTACAGCAAGTGAAGTTGACTGGGCAATGGAAGTTTTCTGCTATGGTTTGTCACTGCCGATGACAGAAGCTGATGGGGAAATAATCAAGGGATGTGTGAATGTTTATATTGAGTGGCTCTCAGTTTTATTAAGAACTGAGACTAAGAAGAGCATCCCTGATCCCCTGGTTCAGGAAGCTGATAAATATGCCCAAAGGATTTTCCATCATTTGAGGAATCTTTTTACAATCAGAGTTGGAGATGGTAGCAACCTTGCAATGCAAGCATCCCTTTGTATAAGGATCCTACAGTTCCTGAAATCTCTCACAGCTGATGGGCAGCTAGATCCAGACACATGGGAAACTTTACTATGTGTTTTACTAAATATTAACCAAGAATTACTTTCCCCACCCTACACCCCAGGGGGGCTGTCCCAGCACTTGTGTGACATACTTATTAATGCTTTGCTAGAGGTTTGGCTGCATGCTTGTGTACAGTATTTCCCAGCACCATCATTGTGGAAAACATTGCAAGAGTTGTGCATGGCTTGGAGGCACCATAATTCCATGATTGAGTATTGGAGCAGCACTTCCCTTTCCCTGACTCGTAAAGTGATCAAGTACCTCTATGGCACAAGCTTTTCTTTACCAACACATGAGAGAAAGAAGAATGATGTACAAGTGCCCCTGATTGCAAACAGTGACACCTTACTTCAGACTTGGTTTAGAATTCTTCACATTATTGGGAACCCTGTAGATCTGTGCAACAGGGAGCTCATAAGTGACACACCCATGTTTAAAGAATTTGCCCTAGCATCAGATGAAGTCATCAACCCATCTGCACATCCCTGTTTGGATGGCCTGCCTCAGATATTCCTTCATGCTATGAAAGGACTTGCAATTTTGGTGAACAATTTCTTAGGGATCACAATCACTCAGGAGTTACCTGTCAAACATACTCCAATCAGTGCACCAATGAAATCTTCAAGCCCATCTGTTGCCAAAAAGCGTGAACTCAAAGCTCTGAGTATTGGCTTGGCTTTAGGTCTTGGGGATGTCAGGGGAATTGGGATGCGTTCTCAGACAATGCCATCCAGGCACAGTAGTGGCAGCAGCTCCATAACACAAATACAACAAGAAGGTTCTTCCTTTACTCCCTCACGAGGTCCTCCAGCCTCATCTATGTTTTCAAAGTCTCCAGCTACAACTAACATGCCCTCTGTAGACAGCTTGCTGGATTTATTTGGGGCATGGTTGTTTGAAGTTGCATTTGCTAAGACAGACATGAAGACAAGTTATGCTGCATTGGCAGGGGTTTATGAAAACTGCTGCAATATTGTATATGGTTCAGATGATCTGAATGCAATACCTAGAAGAGTCAGGTATGGTTTTGTTGGTTTACATGCTTTTCTCTGAAATGGGCAATTCCAGACAATGTACCCCACCTTGGGTGACACTACTTTTTGACCCTCCCATGCATCGTGAATTTCCAAAATGCCCCCCCCCCCCCCCCCATGCATATAATTAACACTTATTGGATGAGGTTGAGCATGATAGTGAGATTTGGCAACGCCGAGGTTTGTGTTATCTGCCGAAGCGAAGCTGAGGCGGATAACACTAACTCGAGGCGTTGACAAATCTCACTATCATGCGAAAACCGAATTCAATAATTGTTTTATTATTCAGCAACCAAGAATTACCTAGCTAAACAAAGTCAGCGATGAGGCCGTGCACGGCGACACGGTTTTTCAACTTCATCTTACGTCCATTGGTATTTTCCTTTTCGTATTCAATTCAAACAGCCATAGTTGATGTTTAGATATCCTGAGCAATGATCTCTTGGCAAAAATCATAACAGATTCAACGAGAATATTCGCAAAACCGGCTTTCAATTCGGAAATGAAAACCAAGATGGCGGCCAAACCTATTGGCTTGCGTTATGACGTCATTAGAGTGCATCAATCCTAATGTCTGTAGTATGACGTCAGGCACTGCGCGCCAACAAGGTTTCGCTGCGTACTCTTAGCCAATCAGAACCGAGATAGTGGCATGGCTGAATAATAATATAGAATTCTGGACAGGTTCAACTAGATTCCAGCCTCAAAAACCCCATGCAAGCAGATTTCCAAGGTTGAAAATAAACCACTCATTTGGAATTTCTGAATACTGCCCATGGTGGGGGTAGATATATTTTCTGGAATTACCCAATAGTTGAGTACCCTGGTCCCAGGGTGTAGTTTCCATGTTTTCGATACAAGTTCAATGATATTTTTGGTTATTTTAGTGGTAGTTCGTTTTGCCTTAGTGATTCTTGTCTTGCTCTGTTTCTTGCTGAAACTTCACCCTGGGGACACTCACTAGGATTCTCAGTTCTATCAATCAAAAACGTCAGTCCCAAAGGCAGAGCTTCGGGGCCTCCCATCATTGGATGATGAATTTTGCGCCTTCTTATTGGCAGCAGGATTTTCCGGAACGAGATCATATTATTCACACATTCCGGAACTAATTCTGCTGCCAATGCGAATAGTTGAATAGTAAAAAAAGCTTTCAACTAGAAATAATTTCCATGTAGAATTTTGGTTGATATCATGTGGTCCGTTTTTGCATGGTGTGGCCCATATACATAGCAGTTTACTAGAGGAATGTGTACCACGTGCAGTTTCAGTAGGCAATAAATCGCCGCGTTGGTGGGAATGCCCTTGAACAACAACTCTACCGACCAGCTTTCACCCTTTAGATACTTCATAAGGCTCTCGTAATGGTATTACGATTGAGGGAAGAGCCTTGGAATTGTCTAAAGACAATTGTGTGCACAAAAAGTACATCACTTGTTACCGGTTTCGCAGCGCTTGTTTTACCACTCTACTGATTTCCATAGTATCATGTCTACCCCGTTCTCTACTAGACTGCACAGCCAAAGCAACTCAAAATTTTGCTAATTCTGTACAACAATTGATTGAGCTAAATGACTTTGATTGGAGACTCGGGCCGAGTCTGATAATCGTATTGTAAAATATATTAGCGGAGCTCCAGCGCGGGCCGAAGGCCCGCGCAAGCGGAGCACCATACCTAAGGGAAAAACGTATAGTATACTATCGAGTTGATTTTTGAACGTCACGGGCATTATGGATCATTTTGATGACGTCATTGATGACGAAAGGGCACGTAACTTTGGTGCAGAGTTCCTCTGATGGTCTTTGAAAGTTTGTCCAAGTTTGGCTTTTATTGAAGCTTCCCTTCGGGAGATATGATTTTTTCTTTATTTTTCTGGTATTAAACCTATAGCGTACGCCGTCCGGTGGTGTCCGTCCGTCCGTCCGTGTACACATGGGAACCCTGTGGTACGCAAACAAGGGGGGTGCTGTAACACGGTCACGTGATGTGACGTCATCGATGACGTCATCAGTGATTGAAAAATTAATATCTCGTGAAGGGAAGACTCTAAAACAACCAAACTTGGGTAGTGTAGTCTAGGTCACCAGATGAGCGAAATGAAGTGGTCACGTGATGTGACGTCATCGATGACGTCATCTAGGCTTGAAAAATTAATATCTCGTGAAAGGAAGACTCTAAAACAACCAAACTTGGGTAGTGTAGTCTAGATCATCAGATCAGCAAAATGAAGTGGTCACGTGATGTGACGTCATCGATGACGTCATCTATGCTTGAAAAATTAATATCTCATGAAAGGAAGACTCTAAAACAACCAAACTTGGGTAGTGTAGTCTAGGTCACCAGATGAGCGAAATGAGTTGGTTACATGTTATGACGTCAGCGATGACGTCATCTATGCCTGAAAAATTAATATCTCGTGAAGGGAAGACTCTAAAACAACCAAACTTTTGTAGTGTAGTCTGGGTCACCAGTTGAGCGAAATGAGGTGGTCACGTGATATGACGTCAGCGATGACGTCATCTATGCCTGAAAAATTAATATCTCGTGAAGGGAAGACTCTAAAACAACAAAACTTTTGTAGTGTAGTCTAGGTCACCAGATGAGCAAAATGAAGTGGTCAGGTGATATGACGTCATCGACGACGCCATTATGCTTGAAAAAATATTCTCTTTATTGCACTTTTGAATCATTCCATTTGGAGGAATTAATGCTTTAATTTTTCTGAAGGAGGTTTTTATCTCACTTGACAGGATGCTTATTTTCGTCCCAGTATTTGTATTGTGTCAATGCAGCAACATACCGAAGAAAACACTGTTGTATACATATCAAGAGACATTTTTTCTTAAAAAGCCTATAAGTATAAACCATGTACACATGGGAATCCCTTTCATTCGCACAGAAAATTTTATAATCGGGAGCTCCGCTTTTAGCCAGTGGCTAAATCTATATATTAATACTTTTCTTAACGTAGCAGTAAAAAGGGGAAGAACGCCAAAACACTCCCGCTCAGACAGCAAGCGGCAGTCAACAACGGTTTGGCAACGGTTTGATTAACATCAATCAAAAACGCATTCTCGCCTTGGCAGCGAAAGATCGAGGGTCACCAACCGCGCACACACGAAATGAAAACAAAAGAAAATAATCTACATAACAAAACTCGTGCTGTCTTGGAAATTTGAAAAACGTAAGCTCCAGACTCAACAAACCGTAAGGCCAAACATTGTACTTCAGAACTTTTGCACCTCGCACTTTAAGGCGAGGTGTTTGCTAATAGTGGAGTTTAACTTTCCCTTGACTTTTCAGTTACTATATATGTATAAAAATACATGCTATCATCAAGGAGGTTTCCTTGCTATCATCTAGAAAGGAAGCTGTTATAACTTTCTTCTTTTTCAGTAATGACAGCAACAACAGTGTTAAACGACGTGAGTTTGTTGAAGAAGAGAGTTTTGAGCCCGGCAGAGCCGAGGCATACGGTGCCCTGTGCAGAATCTTTTGCTCTCAGACAGGCCAGGAAATCCGACCAGTCTATCTATCCAGGTTTTATCTGGCCATTGCCACAGGACTGCTTTATGATGAGGTAAACATGTGAAAAGCACTAAATGTATAAAGTCATTGACAGGCCCACGGAGCACCTGAGATGCCAATCTCTGACCTTCAAAATGCAGGAGATGGGATGTTTAGGGTCCCTTGGACCCAATGTAAGAGAGTACTTAGGAGACAAGGCTTAAATGTAGGATTGCAGGAGAGCTTGGCATCTCTTGACCACACTTTATTCAGAACAATACAATATAAATAACAGTGGTAAAGAATGATAGAAATCAATTTACAATAAACTTACCATCCCTCAAAAGTCACTGAGCCACAGCAACGAAACAGCAAATTCGTGTTTAAAAGTTTATTTCTTGGAATAGTAGGTATAACTAGACTTCCAGGGCTCCAAATGAACAGGTCACAATTTGTCATGTATCAGTGTCTAGTGTCTCGTGCTCAGTCTAGTGTCTATCATTTACCGTACTGTTGGTTTCCTCTCCAGTCTTGTACAGGTCATGTGCTGTGCAGTATCGTGCTCAACTCCCCTGATCTTCTGAGGGTCAATCTGAATGGAGTACAAATGCTTCTTCCACATTTGCTAGCAGCTCTGGAGATTGTACTACCAAAACGGCAGCTACACCTTAGGTATTTACAATACAGGGTGTTACAGTAATCTGGAGAATAAAGAAGGGAATTGGCCTTACACATTGATTTCAACATTGTTCCACGGCCAATTCTCGACCATTATAGCATAACTACGTCTACTGTAAGAAAATTACTCGGTTTTCTCGTAGAAATTCTATACAAAACCCTATATTTGTGAGCTTCTATAATTCCTTCAATATTTAAACAAGTTAAATGAAATATTTGAAAATGTGTAGTCTGAAGTACCCTTTTGAACAGCATGATTTTTAACCGATATTGATCATCGTCATGCCACCAATACTGTCAATGCATTATACCGGTATAAGGGGTAGTGAATACGTGCCGCCCTCCTCCAATCACATGCTTCACTTTTCACAATCTGGCAGATATGGACATCATGTAAGAGCGCCACGTTTTCAGAAACATCAACTAATATATAGTATTAGGCAATGCCTAAAAGCGGAACTCTAATCATACACACCCCACGTCTTACTCACACAGCGGGAGCTCACCTTTACAGTTTAAATCAAGAAAATTCATGTTACGATTATATGGCAATGATAGTATTAGCGCGTTCTGATATGCTAACAAGTCGCAGTTCACGACCGACAAACGATAATCTCCTTGAAATAAAAATGAAAAATAAGATTTTCAGCGAAATCCACAACAAAGAATACTTGACATAGTATTTGTCTCATTGTACTAACTAAATCTAACATGTGACAAAGGAAAATCAAGGCTAGAATATCAGAAATGACCTGTTTACATAAGGCAAGGCAGGGCCAAAAAGTCAAGCTTACTCAAAACTATAATGGGCAATTCCAGAAAATATATGTACCCCGGGGACGGGCGGCATTTGGAAGTTCTGAATGGGAGGGGGTTTTCAAGCTCGGAATTCTGCCTGCATGGGGGGGGGGGGGGGGGGGGGTTTGAAGCTGGAAGCTAGGTTAACCTCTCAGGAATTCTATATGCATGGGGGGTAATCCATTGTGGAAATTCTGGATGCATGGGGGGGGGGTCAAAAACTAGTGCCGCCCGTGGTGGGTTTAGCCGGAGAAAAAGAAACCTCGTCAGAATTTTCTCATCAGGAATGCAATAAACTTGGAAGCTAAAAATATAAATAGCATAAGAAGCAATTTCAAGCTTTGTGCTTACCGATAACTGATAGTGAAGTCGTTTCTTTCCTCCGAAAGTCTCCGTCGTGTTGAGCTGAATTCATTCTTACTTGGCAAGCTCTAAATATATTATTCGGCTAAAACCATTGCAATTTTCTGTTATTGTCAATCCTGTTCAATCCAGTTCTGGCTCCCTGTTCGTAGATCTCATATGAGTATTCGAAGAACACGTCGTTTGCAACTTATACGAAAGAAACTGTTGTTTTTCTTCAGAAGAACGCCGAAGTCTTGCTTCGCCGTGGGCCGGGTATTCTCCCGTATTCAGCAATCTAGCCTTTGAATCTTTTGACTCCCTCATAGTTTCTCCAAAATGACTATATATTATGAAATATCGGCGAAGGAATCGAATCCGAAGCATTTTGACAATCATTAGAGAATTCTTTTGAGCAAATTTGGCGTGGTTCGCACCCACGAGTTTGTCTCAGTTTGACTCAACAAAAATTTCGTCTGAATGAACTCGAGTGAGCCGACGCGGGCGCATGTTTTGTGAGTTATTTCGGCGGGAAAATGAAGGAGCGACTTCCGGTCCGTGTCCTCTGCCAAGCACCGCGTCAAAGCAATGCGGCGCTGTGCTGGAGGACAAAATGACGCGCGCGCTCAGTGATCCAAGACGGACTGTGATTGGCTGTGTACACGGGTCGCCACTAACGCAAGTGCGCATGCGTAAATAAGAGCCCGCGATGTTTTCGTAAGCCGCTGAACGTATCGTTTTGGCTTGGATGGGTTGCTTTCTGATGTGACGTTGAATGATACGTATGGGGCTCCACTCCGTGCCTTCGGCACGGGGAGTTCCGCTATTATTTTGATTTTTTACTTTGTTGTTACGCCAATCAAACTATCTAATGAAACTCTTGCCCCGTTTCGCCTAGTGCAGTCAACCGGCTTCCCTCTGAACTAAAACCAGACAACGTCGCGACGGAAAGCCAGGTGACTGCACTAGGCGAAGAAAAATCTGATTGGTTCATAAGATTTGACTGGCGAAACAGTCAAGCCAAAAGCAAAAGCAAATCGATGTTTTGAAAACGCGGGTCGCGATGCAACGATTTTAGCTGTAATTGTTTAGTTAGGTCAGTTTTGTGTATTTATGTGATTACAGGTGCCCCATGTCAGTAACAGAGCTTCGTAGGGCTGCCATCCATCTGTTGCTATCCATGCTGTGTCTCCCACTACACTTCCAAACTCTGCCTATTCAGGGTACGCATATATAAAAGGCTGTATCAATAAACGCTGAAATACATTATACGGACGTTTAGGCAAACACATCACCAATGTGTTCATCTGATTATTGCACTGCTAGTGCAATGACAAGTTCAATGACACGGAAACGAAGAGGTATTTAGAAGTAATACCTTCATGCTTTTGGATTTTTTTTGTGCCAGAAGCAGAGAAAGTGTGTTAGGGCCCTAGTGGAACTCAAAACGCACACTTGGGCAAGTGTCCCGCCAAAGTTTAGAAAAAGGTTCAAGACACGAGTCTATGCTGATTTATGTTTGTCTGTTGAGCATTGCTCACTGGCTTTCTAGTGCCAAAGATCGATGTGTGTATTTTTTTCTACTGTTGACTTTCTATTGACAGATATGACAGGTTGTTACCAGAAGAAGCTATCACAGCAAGATGGGTCAGCCATGCCGCCACTACTTACCTACCTGTCACTCAAACCACGCATGACACGCCTGCTGTTAGAGGCCTTGCAGTTCGAGTCTGATTCATACAATGTACAAATTCTACTGGGAGGTAACCACGTGTTGATGTCTACAGAAGTTCCCAAAATGTCCATTATCAGAGGCATACCTCACTGTAAGCCAGTTAAGCACGGGCTTCAAAGGTTTTAGTGATGTTTTTTTAATTGGCTTTGATAAAAGTCTAAAATGAAAAGGCGCCTGGTTCGGCATTTACCATTCAAGCAAAACAGAATTGAATTTACAGTTATTTCCCGGTAGGCAATCAAACCAGACTGTGCCAATCACATCTAGTAGAAGGCAAAACACTAATCTGTGTTACATTCTAATTCACTTCGTTCAAACGAATGTAACACATGTACCCCTTAAATTGTTGGAGTAAAACACAGGAGACCCAATAAGGTTGGTTACACAATATTCTTGTCATGACTAAGATTGATAGCGCTTTGAGCTGACTGCAGCTCTTCTTCAGGATCGCCACTACAGTATCTTGTGTGTTGTGTTTATTGCACCACTTTGAAAATAAGCTTCACCTTTGGAATAAGTGCATTGATTTCAGAAACAGATCTGTGATATATATTTTCTTGAAAATCAATTAATGACGTGGTTGTCCAGGTATACTGTTGCTGATCCAAGATAGTGAGATTGCTGAATCTGTTGGTATTACCCACCCATCCTGTACAAGTCCAGGACTCGGTGCTGGTCCAGATAGTGATACCTGCAGACGGATGCTGCAGCCAGGGCACGTGCACGAGCAAGTACAGGGGGCAGCAGCATGGAGACCGGGAGTTTTTTCACAGCTGGATGCCGAGACTGAGACTAAACTGACATTTTCTCGGGTCTCTACCGAGACCTATGGTGAGTTCTCACGTGTGAGAACATAATTAATCAAAAGTGTCCTCTCCTTACAAGGCCTCACCGAAGTTAAACAAGTATGCATCCCTATAGCAAGTACAGTGTGTCAGTTGAAGTAAACAGATTAAAAGTTCTAAACACACTGGCTCATCCAGTGGTTTCCCTTATGTTATTTCAGACCCCTCCACAGTGTGCGGTCTGTTTGTGCAGGTAACCCACCTTCTGTGTAACAAGCTCGTGTGACACGCAGCAGCAAGTGGAAGCCAGATGTGCATGTCACTCTTGCAGCTTTTGAAGTGCTGTCAGGTCTGGCACAACTCAACATGAACCGCCTGGGTAAGGCACTTCCATTACAACACTGCAAATCACTTGCAGGAGTGTTTGTCCGATTTTGTCGCATAATGTTTTTTGTGTAAGGTTTTCGTGTGTGTTATAGGTACAAATAAAAGGATTGTACCAAAGTACTGGACGTCATGTCACACAAGATGCTCGGTAACCTAGCAGACAGTATCTGCATTGTGTACAAGGATTGTGTACTTGTGTCAGTCGCATCCATCAATATCCCGTGGAAAGCCATCATTTGTTGATATGGTGCCATTTGCTGTTATGAAAATACTCCAATGTACCAATGAGGCTGTGACTCTGTAATGTGTTATCCTTGCAGATCAGACGGAATGTAAGAGCACCATCCACTGGTTGTGTGACTATGTCACGTACCAAGCTAACAAGCCTGCTACCCATCACTCGCGCGATCTTCACTCCATGATAGTGGCGTCCTTTCATTGTATCAAACCTGGATCATGTCCCACCCCTGGCTCATGGATGCTGAGGTACACTAGAAGAACAGAAGCCCTGAGGACCTAGAGGGTTGTCCAAGTACACTTGAAAAAACCTGAAAAAATATTACGGGTTCTTTGGAAAGCTAAACATGGGAAAAAGTTATTAGATTCTTTATGGGAAAGTTATTAGATTCTTTATGGGAAAGTTATTAGAGTCTTTATGGGAAGTTATTAGAGTCTTTATGGGAATGGTGTTTGAGTCGTTATGGGAAAGTTATTAGACTCTTTATGGGAAAGGTAGAGTCTTTATAGAAAGCTAAATATTATGGGAAAGTCAAAGAGTCTTCTTGGGAGCGTTAAAGGTTAAATATAATTACAGAATACAGCTGGAGTACACAGAGAATTTCTGCAGAAACCCATTCAAGGAAAAGTTGAATTTATGCATAGGTTTATGAACACCTCAGAATTCCACTGAAATCGATGTTTTGCTGAACTATTCAGCAAGATTGCTACAATATTTCCGCAACATATTCACGTACATGTCCTTCAATATTCAGCTTCTATTTGTTATATTTTGACATTGTGCTGATGTTCTAACGGTCAGGATTGCCTTCAAGCGGTCATGGAGGTTGTGGAACTAGGAATTTCGGGCAGCAAGTCCAAGGCTACCAACAGGGTATGATGCCTTCCCTTTTTAGACACCTACATATAGACTGCATATGACAATAAGACGATGACAATAAGAAACCTATAGCAATGTGAAACTTCCTTTTCCTTCAGTCACAAGCCCAGTTAAAACAACAATCATAATTATATGAATTCTAGCCTCATCCACAGGCATTTTTCTTTAAAAAAAAACGAAAGAAAAACGCGAAAGCACTGTCTCGGGTTTCCTGTGTTATGGGCAAGGAACAATACTTCTGAAGCCGAAACACAGGCAGCCCAAACCCTAAACCCTCTCAATCCCTTTTTGCCCAAAGAGTTGGCTGCGGAGGAAGCTATGAATTCATTGATTAATACAAAGTAAACAAGTACAACTTATCTCATTCCAATCAGGCTGCTTCCAATTCTTACATGTACGTTCAATATTTCACATCAGGAGCCTGGACAAGAAACGGAAGAACCTAAATTAAAAGGTAACGCATCACGTCCAAGCAAATTTAACTACCTTTCAAGTTACAGTAGAAAGTATAATCTGTAAGACGAAGCTATGATATTTGGATTTTCAGGTGAGAAAGAGCTGAAGCCAGTCTCATTTCGCGTGCGTGCTGCGGCTGAAGGTCTTTTAACCTGTATCATGGAGCATTTGGTACGTATAGTTTGTATGGCATGGAATACATGGTACATGTATGGTAGTATGGTGTGGTTATAAGTAGTGTGGCATGGAGTATTTGGTACATGTTTTCTGATGTTTGTTGTAGTTATAAGTGGTGTGTGGCATGGAGTGTTTTGGTACATGTATGACCTGTGGTTATAAGTAATGTGGCATGGACTATTTGGTACATGTTTGGTGTGGCTATAAGTGGTGTGACATGGAGTATTTGGTACATGTATGGTGTGGTTATAAGTTGTGTGGCGTGGAGCATTTTGGTACGTATATTTTGTGGCTGTAAGTCAGGAGATGGCATGGAATACATGGTACATGTTACAAATCACGTTATTTTTGCCGTTTTATCTTAATGACGTTGCTGATTTGTTGTCTTGGTTGTTCAGGGAGCGTTCCCCCCACCATGTGGCCCGGCTGCTGTGTCGTCCCTTCTGAACGAGGAGTCATTGCTGGAGTACTCAAACAGAAGTGACGGATTAGCGCAGGTAGTAGAGGTTGTTTAATATAATGTTTCAAGTGACTGAATACGAAATCCTGCGCTCTGAATTGTCTCGATGTGCACCATGTAATGTATTGGTCACGTGTCAGGGATTGAGCGCAAAGGAACAGAAAGCAATCCTTTTGCTGCCTCCTTTTTACCGAATTTAAGTGGACACTTTTACCTAGTCGGCATAAAAAGACGTCGTTAAGATTGTCACGTGAAATGTACATGGAGCAGTCTAGTCGACATGCCGATGGTTCAACGTAACAACAGGGATATAATGGAATGTACCGGCTCGACTTTGTATGTTTCCCAACTAGAGGTAGCTGCTTATCACAGCAGCCTTGTTCCCTGCTAGCAGAAGCTCTTTTCTAAGAGGCCTCTGCTAGCAAGGAACAGCCATACTGATGGCACACGAAAAATAAGCCTGAGCTTTTTAACCGAAATGACCTAACTCATGTAAACAATTAGGACTTTGAAGACTGTTTGTACTTTTGGGCTCATAGTGGTTGAGAGCTTTTCTTGGGCCCTTTCTTTTATCTGCAGAAGAACCGTCGGTTCCGATATTTTGTTCTGCGAGATAATCAAGTTATCCTTGGTGTGCTGGAGGACTCCCTCGATAAGACAGGTAGGCATATCTCTTATATTGTGTCAGTGGACTTCTTTGTACAATCCTGTAGCATTTAAGCACCGTGTAAGATATTGGCATTACAGTTTCTCGTGGTGTAAAATAATATCTTATGGCGCTTTTCTTGTTTCTCAGACAATGACGTCTCTTTTTGTTTCTCAGATACTTTACCCACCGTGACGTCCGTCCTCCGCGCCCCGTCAGGGCGACACGTGTGGACCATGCAACTAAGACACTTCTCCCACAAGAAACATGTAAGACACTTCCCAGAACTCCCTTTTATATCCTGGTATCGCCCTGTAGCGGACCTAGTATATGATTGTGTGCTACTGAATGTATACAAATTACCGTAGATTCCTGCTCGAACTGCTCGAAAGGTGCAAAAACCACTGGGGATTTTGAAGTGTAATAGAGGCGACGAAATATTATTTTCAGTCAGAGAAATAAATGGTAAAATGTGATATACATCAAGGTTGCTGACCTGTTTTCTGTTCGATGTTGCCTTTCGAATGCACTAGACGTGACGAGCTGTTTGTAGATTCTTTACGAACAGGCGATAGACCTCATCTACGATCTTTGCCTGTTCATATTCCTCGGATACATCAGGATAAATCATGCCATTATTCCTTAGTGGTATGGCTTCATTCTTGATGTTTGTATCTTCCTCATTATCAGGGGATGGTAGAGGCACACTTGAGAGATCCTGGGAGACCGCCGCCCTCCACACACTGCCAAAAATTCACCGACAAAGTGAAACACCGCTATTTCCCCGCTGCTGCAGATGCAGTACCTCCCGTCAAAGCGTGAGTAGCAGCATCTTATTAAGTGATTAGATTAAGGTAGCTCGCGACATAAAACTCGGTTATCTTGGATAATTCGCCTCACAACTTGCCATCTACAAAATGTATTGTTCTACATGGTGGGATATTGCACAAAATATGGATGTCCTAGATGCTAGAATTTCCGGTGTCCAGTCGACTGTCAACATGACCGAGAGGCTCCACATTCAATAGGACTTTTGCACTATTGCGTCATTTGACTACGACTACCAGAATCCTTTTCAGTTTTCTTTTCTTATGCAGGTAAGCCGCTATTGGAAACAATAGGCGGTAATTGCGCAAACAAAAGGACAACGCAAAGGTTTCTGGTAGTTGTAGTAAAATACGTCATAATGAAAATTTCCTATTCCCAAAGAAATACGAATTGATAAGATTCGTAAACTAAATAGTCATTTAAACAAAAACTCAGACGTATCTTGCTCATGCTATTTTTTATTCAGTACATTAGAAAATATATAATGGCAAGTGAATGCTGGCCATTTACTAGCCATTTGACTATTGAGTTCAAAAGTTAAGATGAAGTGATGACTAGGAGAACGCATAGAGTCAATATTGACCACATAACTCCAAGTCCATAGGCCTTTTTTGAGATACACCGGAAGTCGCGGATCGTAATGCATTGTGGTCTAGCTTCGGTACAAACAAATCACCAAACAATGGGCAGTTTTTCCCAGTGGAGTTCATTTTGAATTCCACTGGGAAAAACTGCCTATTGTTTGATGATTTGTTTGTACCGAAGCTAGACCACAATGCATTACGATTCGCGTCTTCCGGTGTATCTCACAAAAGGCCTATTGACAAGATAATGCGTTAGAATTAATATACTTCTATTCTTTTGGGCATTGTTTAGTTAATATTTAGTTAATATTGTTTAGTTAATACTTCTTATTGCTACATTTGCCATTATTTTTGAGGCAAGAATTAAAGATGAATCCTTCGAAGAGATTTTGAATATGGCCGCGAAAACAGGTCTTCACCAGAAGTGGTTTGACTTACTTAGTACATCAATATGAAGAGAGTTACTTTAGGGTAATTCCCTTGAGAATGATGTACTTGGCTAACTTATTATCATATTGAATATATATTTTTTTTCAGAGACGGCAGTATTCCTGCCCTAGACAATATTCTGGATGACAAGCTGTCGGAAGTTCAGGATCACATGCGAACACTGATGCAAAAACAGGTGGTGACAACCTACTCTTGTCGTGGTGTTATTCCTCCCTCCACTACCACAGCTTAGATAGCCGAGCATTGACCTGCCACCCGTAAAAGAGCTTATTACACACGCACTCGTTTAAATATGGACTTTGATTACATTGCAATCCCATCAAAGAAAACGTTACAAAAGGCATCGGCGTTCTCGTTCTCCCTAATATGGATAGTTTCACGCCCTAGCTCAGATGATAAAGGTTGAAAGGCATGTGACTTGTGCTCTGTAATCACTGTAATCAGCTGTGTGAAAACGTCGAGGAACGCAGGGTGTTGTGGGAAAGATTCGCGCCGCCTCGCTAATCCTTCCCATAATCCCCTGCGCTCCTTCGCGTTTCTACTATATAGCAGTGATCCTTGATCTCCTTAGCGACTGGGTACGAGTATGCTGTAATCAAGTGTTCTCTTACGATGTCGTCGTCGTCATTTTGGATTGGTTAAAACTCATGTAAATTATCGTTTTACAGCCAAGACGCTGAAGCGTCCCCCTCTAGAGTGCAATAATGAGTTGATTCTTGGAATAATGGATCCATTATTCGATTCAATAATGATTTGGCTTGGGAAATCGTCTTTCAATTTGAACTCAGATTTCGGCTAGATTACCTTCCTGAACCACGCTCCGATACTCTTAAGTCACTGGCTTTATGCTTCTTAGAATATCCCTGATAATACTGATCAACAATTTCTTCTCTAAATGAACGAGGGAGAGATTTACCAGGCTCGTAAAGTCAATCTCTAGATCCAATTCGGGCTCAAGGCAGAAAGTGTTCGAAACCTCTCGTTTCCTGCAGCTCAAAACGTGAAAAAGCAGTTCCTTTCACGTAATTTATCTAGTTAAGCACGCTTTCCCTGCCATACATCCTATAAAACAAGTCTGCAAAAACCTTGTTTGGAAGTCCTGGTTGTGTGAAATGTTCTTGGTGTACACACCCTTATGATTATCCTGCTCGCTATTGCTAACTATGTTATCGCTTTATCCTGTCTATTTTCAGGCCGAGCACGAGGCTGTGGTCCAAGCTAAAGCCGAGCAAGACATGGTCGACCTGCAGTTTCCAAGCCAAGATACCGAGTGCAAGCCACCCAAGTAAGATAAGATCCCGATAAAAGAGCTACCTATAATGTCTCGTGCTCTTGACCACTTTCCTTCACGAAACCAGCCCTTTTACACTTTCCAACAAAACGAGCTTAGATTAGAAGATTGCAGAAGTAATTGAGTTTCGAAAAAGCGTCCAACCGCCCTTTCAACCTTGTCATTGATGAGATCCGTTCGCATACCTTTCGTGGCCCCTTCTCTGTCCCATTTATGGCCTCGCGTGGCTTGGCGCTATCGTAATGAGCAGCTGACAAATGCTGATGTTACATACACTAGAAATAGTGTGTCAAGGACTTCGCTAGGTCGTACTGTTACCCTTAATAGAGTTCGACAAAATCACAAGCGAGAGCAGTGTGAAACTGTAGCTACGGGTAGGCTAGCCGGGATGATGAGGAATCTCATTAATTTGTTCAAATGGTGGGCAAACATTGACCACGGCACCATGAAGACTTCTTTTGAAAAGCTACAGTTGAGCTGTTAATGATTCTGCACGGGCTCGGAAGTGACGTCTTGTGAAACCCAAAAATACGATACAAAATGTAAATTGAATATGGTGCTCTGTCCCTCCGTCTTGTTGGTAGGAAATTAGCGTGGAAAAGTCTTGCAAGGTTTGCTAATATTAGAGCGGAATTCAGATGGCCGCCGAAAGTAAGCCAGACTTTTATTCAGCGTTTCTATTGTTCGCAAGCATAGTCTTTCGCCTTTCAGCCAATCCAATTGCGAACTAAATCAAAACGCGCCATTACACACGTCATGACTAAACAAGTCTGACTTTCTTCGCCTCCTGATTGGATTGTTATTGAATGGCTTCCACTTCTGATTGGCTAGTAGTTTTGTATTTGCGTTTAGTTTTCGATAGACATCTGAAATCTGCTCTATGGCGTCTAAAATTCAAAGTCTAGTTTCTTGTGAGGAAGGTGTATTTTGTGACGAAGAACTTGATATACGAATCCGGCATTGACCCTGCTGATTGTTTTGGCTCTGTTCTCGTGGATGCACACCATCCTCACGCCACGCGTTCTGTCGCCCGAGCATTCCTGAACAAACGTGCGGAGGGCGTGTCTGAACTCCCTCATGCGGTAAAGATACACCAAAGGATTTACGAAGGAGTTTGACAAAAGCAGCAAGTTCTCCAGCATGTTGAAATTCAAGTCAAACTCGTGCACGGCCATCTCCGCTGCATCTGGGAGCCACGTGACAATAGAGATGACTGACACGATAAACAGAGTTTTGGCGAGTTCTTTCTCGCGCTGCTGTGCTCTAGGTAAAGCATCTTGTTGGTGTTCGTGGCTCTGTCACTTTACTGTAATAAAGATTGCTAAGTAAGAGGCGAAAATGATGGCAATACCAAGTACACATATGGCGGCAGATGTTAATAGATAGTGACCTCTAGGGAAGAAGAACAGGATGATGATTACTACACCAGTCAACCATTGTAAAGCCATCGCAATCTTATATGCTCTACCCTTTGCCCTGATGTGGTGCAGAGGTCTCATTGTAGCATGCGCTCTTTCAAGAGCGACCATTATCAAGCCTGTAAAAGATACTGTGCTCCCAAACAAGTCCGGGATAATGGCAGGTCTGTATACCATGTACATGGACAAGTAACCAGTCAAACGGCCCGGGTACAAATAGGTAAGAACAGAGTACATGAGTGCAGATACCCCACAATGATATCCGCGCAGGACAGGCTTAAAAGAAGATAGACGCTTCGCTTCCGTAGACACTTGTTGATACCAAAGGTCAACAGCGTCAAAATATTCAGAAGAATAATCAGTAGGCCTTGAGTGAGAAATAGAGTGGCCCAAAATAACAACAGACTCACGCTGACTGGTGCCGAAGTGCCAGTGCAAATACTGCTTGTATTTGAAGAGGCATTTGCCACTGTAACCATGGCTAGATTATTTATCTAATAACATAACCGTCAATTTGTTTCCATATGTTGCCTCCCAATCTAAGTGTTGCAGTACACCTGCGATTCAAGAAGAACGCTTTCTAGTTCTACGCGACCATTTTATCTGTGTAGTTGTGAAGTTTCCTTCAGCTTGTCTGTGACCACCTCATTATGATTTTAATCCTTCCCTTCATGTGTGAAATAGTTTTCAGATAGCCCAGATGTTTTTTTTATTACCTTCCAACAAGTTCAACATCAAGATGTAAAATGCGTATACGTCGGTGTGTGGTCTCGTTGTCTGCCTTGAAAACTTCCCCTTCACGCCCTGCTGCGAGTCGCGTATGACTGTATGTAGGGGTGGCGCGTGGGTTTTATGTGCCCGTGTGATCGCTCGCGATTGATGATATATAACCAACTTGACTCTTTCAAGATATAAGATTAATATATATTTTTAATCTACATTATATGAGTGATCTACACCTTCGCTTTGACAACTTGAAATTATCCACGAGTTTATCGAGAGGTTCACTTAGTAAGACCAAGGAGGTCAAAAAACATATATGGGCCCGCCAAGCGAAAAGGGATCTTATACGGTTTTTTGTCAAGGTTCTGTTATGAATAGCGTAAGGTAGCTGCCTTATTTGTCTAAGCACTTATTTTCGCACGGCAAAGTCGAGATTTAGCACTCAAAATGTCCAATTTTATCAGGGTTTGTATGGGAATTCCGTATGAGTCTACTCTTGAGTCCCCTGACAGTGTAGTAATATGGCATAAGACGAGAACAGACAGGAATGCGATTCCATCTAACTATTTTGCTTTTACTATTGCTGGTCTTATCAAGTGTTGAAATGCAGACGATTCCTGGCACGGATAGACGTTGGAATGTGAATATCTTACAAAATACTAGGCAGTCTCGAAAAGCATTTGCTACACTCATAACAAACATTCACTTGCTACATTCGTCTCAGTGATGTTATCTGTAGTGTTCAAAAGCTCTCAATATAGTTTGACGCATAAGCGATACTGGACTCTATAAAATAGTTTTTTGACGAAAAGCTTTCATAGCCAGATGTTATTAGAAGGAAGTTAACAAGACGTTTTAATTACATTTTTGATGAAATTCGTTCACAAGTTTTACAAATCGATCAATTCATTTGCAGAAAAGCTTTCTTTTTCTTCAGGATGCAGACGATCGTATCTATATTGCTTTTTCCCCCGTGTGTAAAGGAGTCCTTCCGGCTTTTAGCGACTTCCGTACGCGTACTTACACGCTCGGTAGGTTTGTTGTCTCCGTGTGCTCCTTGGAGTACTTTGTAGTAGGCACCGTTTTCTTAATTAATGTATTCATTGAGCAGTGTTCTTTTATCTATGGACTGGAGTTCAACAAATTCTCAAAAACCACCAACGACACAATTTCGAGTGAATCCATGGACTGCTAACGTTGATATTTTTTTTTTCAGACCGTGCGATAGTGTCCATGCTTCCCGGCTACTCCTATCCCACTTGGGTCTTCTAACGCTGGACGAACTTGAGGTAATATGGAGAAAATATTTTGGTCGAACTCATTTAGCAACCACTATGTATTACGCGCGTAGTGTACATTATATGACAGAGAGGTGTAGCACATAGTCTCATGATGATGGACTAGATAGAGAAACAGGAACCTCCATCTACTCTTCTAGGTCTAGCACAGGAGCAGCGAAGTTTAGTTTTAGACTAAAGAATTTGAATGGAACAAGGAATTGGTATTTCGAAAGTGAGAATGTTGAGTTCAGCGCGTGCAAAGCGTACGATAGCGGCATTGATGTCAGCCATCGTTCTTTCCAGAGAGGAATATATTTGTAACCATGACTATTAATTCTCGCTGGATTCAAACGCAACAGTGCTTCATACGCCCGCCAATAGGTGAGGGAGACTCCGGTTGAAGTGCTCCTGCTACATGTGCAATAGATACACAATAACAAATACACAAACATCAATGTGAACACTTACAGAGGGTAATGTGTGTGCAGTGTCCTTGATAATCATTGCTGTTTTCAGGGGAATCGACAAAACTCCTTTGACGACGCCTCACTAGTTGCACTCGACTCCACTCGCCCTGGGTTCCAGTCTGCTTTGGCAGAATTAGACAGGCTACCCACTCGTACACAAGACACCGTCTTCGTGTTTTATGTCAAGGCGGGACAACATGAGGCTGACGCTATATTGGAAAACGAGGTACCGGTAATTCTAATGTGTAGAATAGAGTGGAACTCTTCTTTTAAAGCAGCAACTCCACATTGTGACATTGTTCATGTAGTGGGATGGCTAGCAAACTTCACACACCTTAGTGTTCTAGTAAGTTGAAGTGCAAGTGGAAATTGCAGTGGTACCTATATTAAGCGGCCACCCTCGGGACCTCGAAAAGTGACCGCTTTATGGAGGTTCACAAAAATCTCATGAAGCTCACTAGACAACTTCATTACTATACAGTTATACGTGTTGTATACAAGAAGTTTTTCAAAAGTTCTTTGTGTGTGATTTAAATAGAATTTTCTGTTGTTAGCACTTTCTGTGCTAACCAAAATCGTATAACGAACCTACAATCAGCGACATAAATGCTTGATAAAATGCTTTCAAAATCAGTTTTCTATACTCAATATTAAGACCCAATATTCTAAAATAAATCTAAGTAATCCCCCCTCCCCCTATTCAATGTTGATCCCCAAGGTTTCTAGCGTCGGTAAACAACAATGAAATGGGGGGCTGGGGGTTTAGGAGTGACAGAGGCGAATTTTAAACTGGTTGATACAAGACTTTGCGATTCTAACAGAAAAGCGGGTACGTGCGTAATTTTTATCAACAATTTTGTCGCTGATTGTAACCTCCTCTCAGGCATCTCTTTGCTCAATTCTCAAAGTAAACATAGTACAAAGCGCGGATTGCTGTGCTGGGAAAGGAAAACTTGCGAAAGGAAAATGGTGGCCGCAGCCGCTTAATGGAGGTGGCCGCTTAGTTGAGGTATTTTAATGCAGTTACTACAAGTGAAAAATATTTTGGGACTTTAAAACGTGGAAGCTGAATAGAGGTACTGCTGTATAATTAATTATAGTGAGAGAAAACCCCAATATAATATTGTTGCTTCATCTTAATATTTTCATATGAACTTTCGTTTTAGGTTAGCACGTGCAAGTATAATAAAGTGTTTGTGGAGTTCCTTCTCTCGCTTGGGTGGCCTGTGGACATAGACACACATCCCGGCTGGACGGGAAATGTAGAGAAGGCCTGGACACAAGAACCCGCACGTGACATACGGCCGCGTCCGGGGAGGTGTGGGTCAGGTCTTGGCGCTGCCAGTAGCATGTCTACAATCACAAGTAGCACATCAACTATGGGTCGGGATGGTGATATTACACCGAGTTCTGACGAGGAGGGCTGGCTTGGTCGTGATCGCTTTGAGACCTGCCGAGAAACCCCCGATGATAAAAGCACTCGGCAAAAGGACGAGGCAAAAGCAGTTAGACAAAAGTTCGTAGAGGCTGTCATGGAATCTAGCACACAAGATGACTCGGTACATTGCAGATCTGGAAAACTTGAAATGCTGAAATCAGTGAGCGCAGATAAGGACCTCAATCAGGTTCTGTATTACGCATCTATCAGCGGCGAGGTTGCGTTTATTGTGCCCGCGTTACTACCCCAGTACCAGCGGTTTCGTCGAATGATAGTCAAGGCCGAGACTTCTGAAGACGAGGGGGAAGACATCGAAGAGCATTTCGTGTCCCGTCGTCGAGCGCGGTCTGGGAGTATGGGAAGCCTGGAAATCAAGAGCAGCAGCACTAGTAGCTTGGACCTCAAGTATCCACTCTCGAGACAAGCATCGGACGGGGCGGCGGCGTTTGAGGGAGGTCCTCCAGTCGTTTGTCAGACGCAGACAGGTACTCTACATCTGAGAATTATTCATAGAACGGGAAGTCTACTAATATATACTTTGGCGGGATAGCTATGAATGGGATTAGCAATGGCTGATATTTGTTTCGCAATAGTCATAGTGAATGATTTATTCTCCTTAGATCAAAGATTAATAAAAGCTCTTTTTGCTTATATGAAATCATGAAATATATCCTGCACCACTCTCCATCCTTTGCTTTGCCTCCTTGGCTCCCTCGCTATGATCCAGCTTACAAATTCAACTTCAGAGCAGACGTGTGAATGCGAAACTGCGCTCAGATAACAACAGATTAAATAAAGTCACAGCCGCGTTTCCAACACAATCTTTATTTGTACTTGAGTTCAATTATTACATGATTGATCGTGAAAAAAAAGTATGAGGTGAAAGTGTTCTAGGTTACGTTTCTAACATATATCATTTTGTTGTACAGGCCCCTAGAAAGTAGCATGGGCTAGGGGTAGAGTAGCTAGGGTACATTCTCCGTCTTTTACCGATTAAAGAGAAAAATAAGGATTTTAGCAAGTCACCTTGACTGAACTATTTACGTTTTACTAATCTTATTCCAGCAAGCCACCATCCAGTAACTGAGCCTGCACAACACCTCAGCAGAAGTGAACGTAATAGTCACGTGGCTGGAGCAGCTGAGCGACCACTCCTGTTTACCTGTAGATGATTTGTTGATGGAGATGGACTTCGGAACCACTCCTGTAGGCCTGGTTGATAAGGACACGGTAGTGATCTTCATTACGTCATTAGAGAGTGGTCTCTACAGAGTGCATATTCGATCAACCATCAGGTGGGCCAGCAAAGCGGGTTTCAAAAGAGTGACGACTGTAAGCTCATGGAAAAATACAGAGTGGGAGGAATGTCGACTTGTATTATGTCGTCACACTAGCTAGCGTGACGACTCTAAGATCATAGAAAATACAGGGGTGAGAGTAATGTCGACTTGTATTATGTCGTCACACTAGCTAGCGTGACGACTCTAAGATCACAGAAAATACAGGGTGGGGAGTAATGCGGCGACTTGAATGAATGAATGAATGTTAGTTTAATAACCCTTTTGCAGAACAACACAAATACTAAACAGAAGCAGGATTGAAGCCAACGTTTCGGACATTTAATTCTGTCCTTCACCAGGGCGGTTACAAAAAAACGGTTACAAATTGTCACGCGTATAAACTATGAGGCACGCACGATATGGAATAGAGCGCGCGTGTAATTATAATGCATTAATGTATTATATAATGCATTAGCTATAATGCATTAGCTATAATGCAATTAATGCATTAGCTACTCTAATGTACGTAGCTACGATATAACGTGCGCTCTGATTGTCCAAATCTATGCTCTATTACACCGATAAAGTAATGGTTCTCCCCCGCTATATCATAAAAGCATTAGAGCACAACTTTCGATGACTTTATCGGCAGATAGGGCACTGTGATGTTGGGAGAGACACTCGAAACGTTTTAAAATCACCAGCCGTGATTTTACAACGTTCTCGTGTCTCTCCCAACATCACGCGTGCTCTATTGCGCCGATGAAGTCATAGAAAGTTGTGCTCTAATGTTTAAAGAGGATATTACACAGTAGCGCGAAGATATAGATTTTATATTCGAGTGGCAAGAACAATATTTTACGAAATATAATACATTGAACAACTAACCGTTGAGAAATGATTCACAGGTGTTGTTGAAATCTAATTTCCCTTAGTGTTGCTTTAGCTTTCTCTGCCATTGAGTTGAACTAAGGTTTTTGTCTTTAGAACTAGAACTAAACCTGAGCTGGAAACTCGAGACCTAAACAAGACGCGATGAATAAACGCGCGCGTGACAAAGTCTTTTCTCTTGTATCACAATACAGTTACGATCAAGCGTAGGAGAAGACATATGAAAACAGGGCTAATTGAGGGACTAAACGCAAGTATCATGTGTTTAGATCGCAATCTGATTGGCTGACAGCAAAGATCTTCGCCAACAGGCTTATCAGCATGCTTGCTCTCTCTCTCTCCAGGTCCCCAATTGGTGGTCCATTAGTGGACGGGATGGTTGTGAGTCGCAGGGCCCTGGGCGCCATGGTACGCCAGACTGCCATCAACATATTTTATCGTAGACGGCTGGAGATCGACTCGTGAGTATATTGATTCCCCGATATTGGACCTCTAGCTACGTATGCAAAGTGCCCAACCACGTGATATTTACATGATGAAGAACCCTTGTCTCTGAGATTTATTCGGCATTTTCACGTGAATATGGATGGATATGGCAGTTTGCATAGGAGGTAAAGAGGATAATATAATAAATTGAGGATAACCCTTCTTGTCCGTCTTACCCTACCCATAATGCACTGTTTCGCCCCATGTTCGATATCAGAGACTCGACAAAAACTGTTCAGACCTTCATTTACTGCACATGCTCCAGGAGCGATCATTGATTCATCAGTAAAACGTATTAGAACATCCTATCAGACTAGAAGTAATCAAAGATTAGTAAAGTGCATTCGACGAGAGATTGCCATCAATTGTGCGTTAGGACCGCAAGTCGTAAAACGGAAATGAAATAAACATATTTTTGACCGAAGAGATTGGTCAGTCGGTCAGGCACAGAATGTAATCTAACAACCACTCATAATTGTAAACTGCATTGTATAAATCGCAGTCCGCATCTTAGGGATCAGACATGTCCACATCTGTAAACCGCATTTGAACATATCCATATGATAATTTGCGGTATACAAGTGCCTACATTACATTATTACATTTGCTTTTCAGTTCGCAGAAACTATGACACGGCTATACATCTACTGATGTTCTGATAGTAAATAGTGCCAAACATATTTGACAGTTCTAACTGTCGAATGAATTGAGCTAAAGATACACTATACCTTGGACAAAACATGCCCAATATCCGAAAATCTCCGTCTAAATTCGATTGAAGCCAAGCACTTCGGATATACAATATGTGAGCCTGCAATATTTTAAGGTAGTACGCGCGACGAGATTTACCCTATCCGGTTTACCTGTGGTTAAGCACCAGCAAGTTTCAGTATGGTGTCGAGGCTGAAGCGATCGGATCGATCCGGTTTACCTGTGGTTAAACATCAAGTCGAGGCTGGGCCGACCGAAAATCGCTCAAAAGCACCTAGCATCCAGCGAACGCGACACGAATCGATCCGGTTTACCTGTGGTTAAAACATCAAGTCGAGGCTGGGCCGACCGAAAATCGCTCAAAAGCACCCAGCATCCAGCGAAAACGACACGATTAGTAGGCATTCTCCTTCGTCGAATGCAATAACTATTTAAGAATATGCAAAGCTAAAAACAGTCCAATGGATTGAGAAATATCTATCTATCCAATCAAACCAACTAATGTGGTCTATTACAAGTCCTGCATTCTGATTGCTGAGCTACTAATGGTCTATTAGTGATAGACCGTACCTGGCAAAACCACCACCTTTCTCTGCAAGAAAACTTAAAATAAAATAATGGAATTCATTGCCAAAACCGACCAACTAGTTGGTTTATACTAAAACAATTATTGGGTTTCAATCACGTGACTTTTGCGCGTAATTTTGCTTCCGGTCTGAATCAGCTGGAGGTCAAGATGAAGAAGTTTTCTGAAGTTCACGAGCAAAACTTCAAATTTAGTAGCTACATTTTCTAGAAAATCACAACTATAAATGAACCTGATTCGTATTTAAAATTAATCGTAGTGTAAATACAAATTTGTAGCGATTGGAAAGTCGGGGTTTGCTTTTCTAGACAGTTCAACTGTGGTAAATGAGTAAAACTTTACAAACTGGCTGATATTTTATGCAGCGTTTTTATAAATGCTTGATGTTTTCACTCATTTGCGCAAAAAAAATAATTGTAATGTAAAATAGATATGTAATAGGGTTGAGAAACATTTATATGCTCCTTCTGTTCTTTGTTTCTGGACGAAAGACCTAAGAAACAGAAGTTTTGGAAAACGGTAAGTTAAGTATTACTTAAGTAAGTATTACTTTTTTGTCAAACGGAACTCAGAAAAAATCGACCCGGCTCTGTTGCATACAGTTTTCCCCATACTGCAAAACAATTTTCCACATAAACAAGATTCAATTCTCAATAAGCTATTACATGTAGGTGACAATTTCTGTAGTTTCTAAAGTATGTTTTTTACAAAATGCCTAAATTTTGACTCTTTCAAAGTTGTGTTTCAGTCAGCTCAACGCAGCGACAAAACTCACTTTGAAATGAAACAAAAACTTGACCAAACTTTAGTCAATGAAAAACAAATTGTATACACACGACTGGGAAAAAGAATCGAAAAGTCCATGTCGACCTAGAATAAATAAGTAAATCCCTGAGTAATATAAATCCCGGAGATTTTGCTGGGTTTTCGGACTCCTTGTAAAGTTAAGTTACTTAAGTAATGTTTGACAAACTTTCATTTTTGCCTACCTGCTCGATTTTGAAGCGAACTTCATGTGATTTATCCTTGTATCAAATGAGAAACCATTCATCTCATAGTCCTGGTGGTTTTGTGTAAATCCTTTATGATTCCCTAATCCATCCGTAGCTACCAAACTCATTTAAACTTAATTTCAAATACATATCTTCATGAAACACGGAGTTCCAGTATAAAAGGGATAAGACCGCCCACTTTCACGCTTGAATCAGCAACTATAAATCATATTTCAACATAATAAAGTCGAGAATTTTCAGTCTCCGGCAAAAGTGTTTTTATAGGGCCCCCAACAAGTTGAAATAAAATTCTTTTTGAATAAATCGCAAGGTAATGCCTTGTAGAATACTGAATAATTGGTTATTTGATGTTTACTAACGTTTTGAGTTCACATTTTGAATTTCGCGGTTCAGAATATTTCGATCCTTATGAATACTAATTAGTCTTGCTCTCCGCACGAAAAGCTTTTATCTGAGCCAAACCGCTTGTAAAAAAAATTATTCTGCCGCAACTAAAAACGTAATTGTTTAAAAAGCAAAGAGTTCCCATTTATTTCTTTTAAACTCGCGATTTGAATAGAAATTTTGAATTTCGCGCCACAGAGGTGTTAACTCTACAACAGCTGAGTGACAACTGACAATCAAAGGCCCGCGGGCCCGCTCCTTTTATACCGGAACTCCGTGTTGAATCACTTTCACTTGGCGACAACAAGTTCTCGAGGCCACGGCGCTTTTCGGCTGCTTTTCTGGAGTCGTTTGGACCATTTCGATTGTTTTCAGAGTTTGTATTGCTTGCCTGTCTGTTTTGGGCAATCTAAAGACATCTGTTTATCTGTTTACCCTAACTTGTAAAATGAGAAACAATGCGAGGAGATACCATTTTCACAGTTTTCCATCTCGAAAAGCACTGCAGGCACGGACGTTTGACCTCCAGCTGAATTTTTAATGAGGCTCTAAAAAGCGGATGTGACGTCATATGAAACCCAAGAATTAGACCTCTCGTCCTCATGTGCTATGATATCAATAGATGGTCTATTCATCATAGCACATTCGGCCTCGAGGTCTAATAGGAAATTTTCATTACGACGTATTTTACGACGACTACCAGAAACCTTTGCGTTGTCCCTTTTGTTCGTGTAATTGCCGCCTATTGTTTCCAATAGCGGTTTATCTGCATAAGAAAAGAAAACTGAAAAGGATTCTGGTAGTCGTATGACGCATAAGTGCAAATGTCCTATCGGGAAACACTCGGTCTCCAATTTTATTCTATTGACATTGTTTAGACTTTCTTTTTCTAGTCAACTGACACATAAAAACCACGAGCTGTCTGCTTTTGGCTTAATTAATATAGCAGTTACCTGCTTTTATTTCAGGTATTCACCCCCGAAAGTCTGCCGCAAACTCAAGATCCAGGATATTGTGAAGAAATACCGAAAAGACATGCCAGTGCCAGAGTTCTACGTATCTTTATTCACCCAGGAAAACTCGTAATGTTATGCACGACTGATATCCATTGAAATCGTAGAATCATACAGGAATTTGAGCCTCGTTTCGCTTCAAAGTGCTATTGTGAAACGAAATTCAAATTTCGGTCACATCGAAACAGGATCGATGAAAGAAGATCCACGCTTTCGCTTTTCTGATATCGATTTTGGTTCCAGAGTTATTGGTTACCCAAGATTTAAAATATGCAAATTAGCAGGCTGATGACGTCACACGGTTAACACAGTAATGAAATAGGTATTTCTCATCATGCTTAAATGTACTGGTTCTTTTTTCTTGATAGGTTTGTGAGGTAGTCTTTTCTCAGCCTCAACAAGATTTTTACATAAACTTGAATCCAAGGGATTCCTTTCAATAGGCAAAAAACCATGTATCCACTTCAAAGCTGAAATGCTAAACTCGTATGAGATTTAGTCCTTTTATGACGTAAGTTCATGAAAAATTCCCGAATGACAGAACTAAGTGTGATACATATCACGGACTACACCCGAGAGGATATCCCCCTTAGGTACAATAGGTTGTACATTTCAATAACTTAGTCCCTATCAGGATATCTCTACTTAGGTGGTGAACCGGGGGGGGGGGGGGGGTGGAGCGGTGGTGCTCGTCATACCTTTTAGGGTTTAAAATCAGGCCTCTGGTACCTTTTCACCTTTTAGGGGGTAAAATTCGAAAACTTCCTCTTAGGGATCCGTTCTAGCAAATCAAGCAACTATTTTATCAATATCACATTGTTGGTAGCCTGAATTTTAGATGTATTTTCCCACGATGGAAAAACCTTTTAGGGGTCAAACTCAACTATGCCTTTTTGACACCTTTTAGAGGTAAAGTTGAAAGTTCCCGACGAGCACCCCGCCCTAAGAATAAGGGGGGAGGGGAGAACATGTCTCTTATTAACCGAGTAGGAAGTAAGGACCGGCATTGGAGGCAAGTATAAAATAATTTCGAGGGACATAATTTACTGACGCGCGTGTGTATGTGGCCCGAGCAACGCGAGCAGCAATAGTTTGTTACGGGTAGTACGTTAGGTATCCTTATCTAATAATAATGATTTGAAGTTGTGACAATTCTTCCTGTTCAACGAAACTTGAATGGTAAACATACCAGAACGTTCAGGAGGCAAAAATTGCCAGATTTGCAGCATGTATAAAGAAAATATAAATAAATAAAAATGTTGCAAACACAATTAACCATATGCATTATGCTCAACCTGCCCGAGGAAACAGACGTTATTGTTTCTCTTTAGGGATGAACAATTTGTTGCGTAGTTATTGCGTCGAAACTTGTCCCCGACCCGAAATTGCAGCCTAGCCGCTCCAATAAACTCCTCGGCTTGGACGTGATGTTTCCCGATCAGGTTCAGTTCACGTATTCCGAGAGCATTCTCCTTTCTTGTACTACACACCCAAAATCACACGATGGATCATTAGTGAATGATGATCCATGTTCTGTACGAGTGTTTTGAGGTAGATGACTTCGGTAGGATGACGTTAGTACAGTCGGTTTGCCTAAGGGTCAGTTCACCCTAAGGTTGGTCTGCCAAAGGGTCAGTTCACTCTAAGGGTTGGTCTGCCAAAGGGTCAGTTCACTCTAAGGGTTGGTCTGCCAAAGGGTCAGTTCACCCTAAGGGTTGGTCTGCCAAGGGTCAGTTCACTCTAAGGGTTGGTCTGCCAAAGTGTCAGTTCGCCCCAAGTGTCGGTCTGTCAGCCCCCTCCGTGCCTTCCGAAGGTCAGTTTTACCTTATGGTTCCGTCTGCTTAAAGGTCTGTCTCCAAAATGGCTATCTGCCTAAGGATCAGTTTACCGCAAGCGTCGGTCTACTGTAGGGTCTGTCACCCTAAGGTTCAGTCTGTCTAAGGGTTCTAAGAGGTCTTGTTCCATAATATCACTTTCCCTCCCAGACCAATAGCAACCCAGCACGATTTTTATTAGTAAAGTTTAATACATAAACTGAACAAATTCATGTCGTGAAACGTACAAATCCGTTGAGTGGGGTCGTTTGTTTAGTACACAAAACCATAAACAATCCCAAATAACAACCACGGGTATGCGTGTATCTAAACTACACATTTGTTGAGCGAGCTGTACACTATATTACAGATACGGGTAGTTCCCAGATTAATTAGCCTTTACTCTGTTCTTGTTCATCGTCTTCTTGTTGATCATCGGTTTCCTTGACCACCGGAACACCTGTAACGGAACATAACCATGCGATTATTAATGAGGGCAATCGCATCACAAGACTCTCGCATAAATAGCTAAGCTACGGCTAAACTAGGACTTAAACTTAAACTAGGAAACATCGCACGCGTGTCCCGGGCACATGAAGTGTTTCTTGTCTTGCGAAGAAACATTTATTTGTGTCCCGGCTACAAAATTTGTCGCGCGCAACAATGTTTTTTCGCGCGGCTAAACATGAAGGGAACATGTGTCCGGCTACAGTGTTCCGCGCTACATGTGTCCTAGTTTAGCCAGGGCTTTAACCTGTCACTGAGCCAATAAGGGCAAAAAGGCGGCTAACTACTAATTAACAACTGTGCGAAGTCCAAAGTGAATAAGAATCCGTGAGACTGATAGGAAACGAGAAAAACAACATCCACTCTCGGTTAGCAAAGTCATCACGCTTGCTCAGCAGCCAATCAGAGCGCACGTTCTATCGTTCCTATATAATATTATAATAATCAGTTGATTTCAGAAGGAAATTTAGAATTTTATCATTCTCAACAAATTCATTCTTTATTTGAATCCATCAGGTATATTTCAGTCCTTCGTAAATGAAAAACAAACTATTATCTGTCTATTATTGTTATCTACATAAAATAAGGAGAGCTGGAAATTGCTGCTGGTCATTAGACATTGTCCGATCAAAATCGCCAAATGTCCAGATATGTCGGCCAACTTTCCAGCATAGACAACCAAGAAAAAGTTTTAATGGACATATGTCCGATCAATAAGAAACTTATTTACAGCTCTGATAAGGCATATCCCGAGCTATCTTTCCTTTAAGCGACCCGGGTTTCGCTCAGTCTCTCTCTGCCTACAGATTAAAACCGTTACACAAGTCGGCTAATGGCGCCTTGATCCTCACCATCAAGTTTCTTGAGTCTCGGTAATCTCTTGGTGACCTGTTCTACCCAATCCCCAGAAGAAGTGTGATTTTCCTCTAAAGGATTACCTATGAACATGAATGCAAAATCCATGACTAATGTGGACAAAGATATGAGATAACATAACACTTCCACAGCCCTGGGGGTGGGTTTTCAGGCTGGAGAAATATAAAGAGTGTGTCCATACCTACAAACACCAGCTCCTCCAAGCATGGAAGATCAGCCTAGAAACAAAAAAGTAATGGAAAAGGGTAAAGCGAAAGCTCTTTTGCACGCTTTTAGTTATTCCATTTGTAAATGTTCGACATTGAACACGTAAATACCGACACAAACACAGTCACCGCCATTTGACCACAAACAACACCATGGCAACGCTACCAACAACACCATAACGAATGGCAATTCCATTTTTTATCCGAACCCCGTCTACAGAAGAGTTTTTCATTTTCCGAGGCCTCCAACTCTATTTCCAAGGAGCTCCGTCTTCATATTATTATCAATTATTACCAGTTATTATCACCAATAACAACAACACATCACCACCACCACCACACCAACAACACATCACCACCAATACATTGTCACCACACCAACAACACATCGCCACCAACAACACATCGCCACCAACACACCACCACCAACAACAACACATAACCATCACTAATAACAACAGCACCAAGAACCAACAACAAACACATCACCACCACCACACATCACCACCACCAACACCAACACATCACCAATACATTGCCACCACACACATCGCCACCAACGACACATCGCCACCAACAACAACACATCGCTACCACACACCACCAGCAACAACACACCACCAACAACAACACATAACCATCACTAACAACAACAGCACCAAGAATACCAACAACAACACATCACCACCAACACATCACCACCAATACATTGCCACCAACACCAACAACACATCGCCACCAACAACAACACATCACCAACAACACACCACCACTAACAACAACACATAACCATCGCTAATAACAACAGCACCAAGAACACCAACAACAACACATCACCATGAACAACACACTACCAACAACACATAACCATCACTAATAACAACAGCACCAATAATACGAACAACACATCACCACCACCAACACATCACCACCACATCACCACCAACAACAACAACACATCGCCACCAACACAACACATCACCAACGACAACACACCACCACTAACAACACACATAACCATCACTAATACAACAGCACCAAGAATACCAACAACAACACATAACCATCACTAACAACAACAGCACAAATAATACGAACAACACATCACCACCACCAACACATCACCACCAACACACCACCAACAACAACAACACATCGCCACCAACAACAACACATCACCACGACAACACACCACCACTAACAACAACACATAACCATCACTAATAACAACAGCACCAAGAATACCAACAACAACACATCACCATGAACAGCACACTACCACAACAACATTACCACCAACAATAACAACAACACCAAGAACATCACCACCACCACCATTTGAAGAACGCTCTTTTGTGTCCTCACCAGTTTACCAAATTCGTTCCAATCCTTGACCGTGTTATTGGACATATATAAAACCTGTCAAAGGAAAAAAATAGTTATTCATGCATTAAATGAAAGACAATCACAAATTCGCCACATATGTCAATCTTAGAACTACCTTGAGCTTTTTCAGTGCACCAATCCCTTTAAGTTTCTCGATGCAATTGTAAGAGATCCACAGCTGCTCCAGGGTATCGCCAACAGCTTCCTGTGATGGTACAAGGACGACTCAAAGACGTATCAAAAAGTATCTGCGACCCGTGTTTTCAAAACATCGAATTGTTTTTGGCTTAGCTATTCCTCCAGTCAAACCTTATGAGCCAATCAGATTATTGCCCTGTTTCGCCTAGTGCAGTAGCCTAGATTTCCATCGAGACGTTATCTGGTTTTTGTTCAAAGGGAAGCCAGTTGACTGCACTAGGCGAAACAGGGCAAGAGTTTCATTGGCCCAGATAGTTTGATTAGCGGAACAGCAATGTCAAAAATCAAAACACAATGGATGTTTTTGAAAACGTGGGTCGCCATTCAACGGTTTTAGCTGTAACAATTCTAATCGAATTCTAATAAGTAAGTACTTACCAGGCCATTAAAGTTCTTGATGTTGTTTCTTCCCAATGACAAAATCTTTAAACGTTCTGCCATCAAAACAACAACAACAAAAATAAGAAATTATCGTGGCGATTACTGTCGATTATGGAAACATTGTGCGACGACTGGGACGATCGGAATGCGTCCCAGAATGCACTGTTTTAAGGCCATATAATGTGTGATGTGGTGACAATAAAGAACAAGAACAAGCTCTGTCCTTGTATTTGTACTTACTCAGCCCATTGAGGTTTGCAATTTTTTCAATGCAATTTGTTGAAAGCGACAGCTTCCTGAATAAAAGAACAGTGGATGAGCTGCTGCACACTCTGAGTACATTAGAGCAGATTTCGTATGACTGTGAAAAGTGCGGCGAAAGAGTTGTACCGCCTCGCCACCGTGACCGTACCGCGACTACGCGATTTCATTCGGTATCTACAGCAGGCCAGGTTCCGTACCGCCACCGCGACAGTACCGCGCCGTGTCACGGTACTTTTCACAGTCATACGAAATCTGCTCTATAATTCAGTAATTATAACTATGGTATAACTGGTATAAAAGTGGAGCATCATATACTGTAACATCGCATAACTATAACTTACGCCCACGAGCGGCGGGGGAAAGAAAAGTATCTTCCTGTCAGACACAGCGCTCTAGTAGTTTTATAACGCTTCACCATAAGCTATTAGTTTCCAGGATATCATTATTATTATCATATTTATGTATATAGTATATGAAGGGGTCGCTTCAAGAATGACCTAAGTGACTTTTCAGACTGTTTTTCGGTTTTTAAAAATTCTGCACAAATCATGTTCAAATAGTCTAAACTACATTTAGCTTCTCTATAGTTTTTTCCCAAAAATCGCGGCGAGAACGATGTAAAACGGCCTTAGCCTAAACCCTAAACCCTAACGTAAATCTAACCCGAACACTGGCGGTAAGCCTTTTTAAGTGTTTCCTATAACAACCGCATAGATTTGTCTATTGTTTTGAATTTAAAAGAGCTTTTCATCCTAACTGGCGCATTGTTAGCCCTTTGTAGCCCGAATTTATTTCTGTAATTTCGCTTATTTAGAGGGCCAGAGATTGCGCAAGGTTCTTCCACTTGAAAAACGCCTCCTGGTAACAAGAAATACCGCTGTTTCTGAAGACTAAGGGCTCGCTCTTTTCAGTGAAAACCGTTGGCCCGCTTGTCGAACAGAGAGTGAGGCATGAATTCGGTATAACTCGCTTTATAAGTGCTTTTTTCGAGTCATTTTCTACTACAGGAGCCACTTTGCTTGCATCATCAGGCAAACAAGTCGGTAGAGACGATCTTCTGGAAGAACTCAGAAGTGGGAAGCACATTTTACGAGCAGAAGTTTTACCCACAATGCTTTGCGCTTTAAAAACGGGTAAAGATGTGAACGCGTTAGTAAGCCAAATCAAATGGCTGCTGATTGGCCCGTTGCGGCATTGAGATGGAATAAGCGAAGGAAATTACATGAAATAAGATGGAAATTTGCTTTGAACGTTCAAAATGATGTTTTCCAGATTTATTATACGGCGTAAAAACGCATATTTTCAAATTCTCCTGTAAACAAACATTATATCCGCCAACAACTTGGACGTGGCGACTTTTTGTAGTATAAATTTGAGGAGCGTACTAGGTGTCACTTTTCATTTTCAGAATGATGTGATTTTTCAAAGCACAGTAGATGATAAAGCCACTGGTTAGAGGCCGTATTACAGCGTTCGTAGCGATTTTTTAGGGAAAATACAGAAAGGGTAGTTTTAGGCTATTTTAACAAGGTTTCTGCAGTTTGTTTGTCAAAAATCGAAAAACAGCCTCAAAGTCACTTAGGTCGTTCTTGAAGCAGCGACCCCTTCGTATAGTGTTTGCATATAGATAGTTTTTCATTATGTCCGGCGGATTAGCGTAAAAATTGCGCACTTATTGCTAAAGACAACAAACTTTGCATGTCAATAGTTTTTTAGTATTTTTTTGAAGATAAGATATGGAGGCACGCTAAATTTTATTCGTAGCGAAAGCTACAACAGTTCTAATGTGAACCATTGTTTTGCCATTGGCAGCCATCTTTGAATCCTTTGTTATTCGTGAGCTCTGCGGCACTTAGTCAAATCTTCCATCGTCCGTGTTTATAGAGTATAGCACAGTACTAGGAAGAAAATATCATGCCAAATTTCAGAGACAAGCTCCTTTTTACAAATTCGAGGTACCAAATGTGGAGTGCTAAGATCATGATTTCTAGTACTTGTGTGCCAACTTTGGTGTAATTTCGGGTAAGTGACAAATTAGGTACTAGTGGCACTTTCACTTATTTTTGTTATTATTTCTTACCAGTTATTCTTTATTTATTTTTCTCCTAGATAGGGCACAGTAACAATTCTGCATTCTGATTGGTTCTTAGAGTGTGCGCATGGGGCAATATTTTCTATCATTGTGCTAATGGTTACTATTTGTGCGTGCTTGTTTTCTCCGAAAAAATCAAATTTTTGAGTTGGAAAAAAAATATATAAATACCAGCTTTAGGTCGGTCCATATAGGGAAAACCGTGACCTTGGTCTGGAAATGTTAAACTTGACAGTTTCTCCCTATACGGACCTCCCAGCCAGTAAATTACACATATTTCTTTTCTTTTTGGCGTCCACGCCCATGCACCACCCTAGATTCGCCACTGCTGCCAACCCTGAAAGCTCCAAAATCAGGAGATTGTGTTACAATTACAACAACTGTATGACAAAATTACAAGAAATTTACCCAGGAGATTCAATAATTTTTGAAGTAGCAGGCTATAAGTTTTGGAAGTAGGCGGCTGGGTTTCGAGGCTTATACGGTGGGCATAAGGCCTGAGCCTTCTAGGGGGTTACAGAGATTTTGAAATTTCGGTAGCAGAAAACATGTCTTCCTGTGTTTTGAGGCAAGATAATTGGTATATTCATGTATACTATTGCTTAAATATTGAAGCAATAATGGAGTTGCCGGCGGTCAGCAGTGAAGTAGACGGTGATTCACTGTGGTAGCCGCCTTCTATTGAAGCCCTGGGAGATATACAGTACCGTATTTACCCGTATATAAGACGCACCCGTATATAAGACGCACCAATTTTGAGGCCATTTTGGCAAAAAAATCTATTTCTAAAGATTTTCAATTTGTATTTTGTGCAACAGCACTTCCATAAAGAAATCGCATGAAAAATAGACTGCAGTAAATGGAAAATGACAATACAAACATGAGGGCAAATGTTTTACGCCATGAACAGATGAGTAAAATATTCTTCATTTGTTTTGTTTGTTTGAGATATATCTTGTGCTTTACACACGATTTCACACAAAATTTAAATAGTTGTGCTAATATTTCCATGCATTGTAGCCTTCTAGCAAGCGTTTACAGGCTGATTTTATAGCAAAGATCCCGGAGTTCGTAGTCATGAGTGCCGGCGAGCGCCATCTTGGATTTTTGGACGTGCGTCCTGGGCCGATTGACAAAATCCAAAATGGCGCTCGCGACTACGAACTCCGAGATTTTTGCAATAAAAAAAGTCTCCAGCGCCTGTTGGCAGGTTTCACGGATCGAAATCCTAACTTTATTATGTGCAACCGAACCACACAACCATGAATCAGCAAATTTGTAAAGATCTTTTGTATTGGTTGTTATGCAAATTCCCAAAGTGATGTTCTGTGTATAAGACGCACCCCAATTTTGAAGGTCATTTTGGAGTGAAAAAAGTGTGTTCTTATATACGGGTAAATACGGTATGTACAGTAAATTATGGAATGTTTCAAATTTTGTCAGGTGATTTTAGCCTCAGGTGATTATACATACTCGCAACATGTGAGAGTAGAAAGCGATGCATCCATCTTGTCAATTGGGGGAATCTGAGCATACATCTTAACTTCACACTCATCGCAGGCCTTCTTGCCATGCTTTGCTTCCTGTAAACAAAAGAGGGTTTAATCATACAAATTGCAATCCTGCAGCTAATTTTTCTGATGCAAATTTAATGATGTCAGGTCGGGGAAAAATTTTCTAAGCCTGTAAAGAGCACAATAACATTTTTGTCTTTCACATTTTATGGATTTTGTTTGGTGTTAAAGTACTGTAGCATGTGGGCTGAGGAGTTTGAGGACAAGTTATTGCACTTTGTATGGAGGTGGCTGAGTTTGTATGTGACATATTTTGCATTTTGTTTTATTTCTAATTCCCTAAGAGTCATACAATCAATTGTATCTACCTCTCCAGATGCTAGACAAAAATGTTCTGTCGCCACGTGAAACTTCAAGTTTTGACAGCAAAACTGGAATGTTTTGACTGGAAAGCTTGAAAGTTTTATCACAATATTCAAGTCTGCGATTTCTTTTCAATAATAATCATTTAAAAAAGTTATATGGTATTTTCATGGTTTTTTCTGGTCAAGAAGAAATAAAACAACTGCAAACTTTTACATTTTGCACTCACAAGCATCATCAAAGCTTCACGCATGGGTCAGCAAACTTTCAAGTTCAACTGTCAAAACTTTGAAGTTTCACATGCCCACAGAACCTGTTTTTGTTGAAGGTGTGGACGGGTAGATGCAATTGGCAGTTAAAAGTGGTTTTCACATGACTATTGTGAGTAATTAAATTACTCAGTAATTTTGATTGCTTTGGGTTGTGATTGGTTGAGGGCATGATGTTTGATTCTTCAATAATCAATCGTGTAGACAAAACAATTGCACAGTTACTTGTGATTACTTCGCTCACAAAAAGGGGAGATTTTCGAATCACCTTGCTCTCTGGTTGGCTTGTGAAATTGCTATCACATTTGATTGGATAGTGAATTACTCGTGAATTATATTCACGACAGTCATGCGAAAACTGCTTTATCAGCACTCAGGCTGAAGTGTCACATAGTAAGTAAGGAGGGGAAAAACTGGCTAAAAATTGCTTAAAAGTGTATTAATTTATGCCAACACACTATAGCAGGATTGATAGCAGCAGTTTATTTAGGCACAAAACAACCTGCCAACTCTCCC